>JAQHQX010000435.1:0-13171 GCA_034694425.1 Arrhopalites sp. Gr-Col-00791
TGAGTGTACCTGTTTTGTGACAACGAATGATGATGAGAGTAAAGTTGCGCCACTCATCAGGATCATAAGGATTGTGAGGGTACACAAGATAGTCGGTGTAAAAATAATCTGTAAAGTCGATATAAATTTTTCACAATTTTAATTTCATGAGGGTTTTCAAAATTGAAAATGGTCTTTTAATTTTAGTTGCGATTAAATTTTAGAAGAAAGCAAAAGCGTATTCTTAAAACTTAGGTTTTCGATAGAATTTCTGTTTTAAATTTCTAACTTAAATTTTGAGATACCAAAAATTGGATCGTGAAGCTTTAGAAGAAAGATAATTTGGTATATTTTAAAAAATTAAAATTAATTGAAATTTAAAAAAGTTGAACATACAATATGAGCCCATGCTATGAATGAGATCCATTTGGAAGGTGGACAACAGCCGTACATCCATTTATCCCAACACAATCTCCGATTTCTTACTCTGTAGTCATCCATTTCAAAATTTCCAAAAAATCTTTACATTTACGAGTTGGAAAATTTAAATGGCCAAAAAAATGTCGACATGTGCAATTTACAATTTTCAAAATATTTTAAATTCACAATTTCGCCAACACTTTTCACTCAAAGTTGTAAAACTCTCAAGTTGAAATTTTGCAAAGACAGAAAATAAGACTTTTTAAAATATTTTAATGCCACGACCACATTCTGGCAATAGCGTGATTTTGTAGAATCAAAAGAATTACAATTTAAATTACTATACAAAGTTTTAACTGGAAGATGAAATGGAATGAGACAAGTAGGGGGTGAGATTCTCTCAGCTGTTGAGTCTGAGGAGACTCGCATGGCTGGCGCCAAAGAATGAGTCATGCGATGCAAAACCAGGAGATAAAATCGATCCGAATAAAAATGACTTAAGCTCCGATTCTAGAGCCACTAGCAGACACGCATTTGCAGCAGTTTTTTTCACAACTTGCATTCCACTAGCTTTATCATTTCAATTCCAACAGAAACAGAATTTTATACAATTTCAAAAATTAAGCCAATATTTCTTAGTTTTTTGTTGTACAAATCTTGAGCCAGATCTTAGTCTTTTTCCAAAATTTCCAAAATGGAATTAACAAAATAAATCGGAAAACGATCCCAAATGAACTGCAAATTCACTTACAAAACACTTAAAACACTTACAAATTCAATGCACAATTCCAACTCATGAAAATCCCAATTAATTTTTATCATTTTCCTTTGACTTCAATTAAACGTTGAGTCTCATCATCATCAACTCCATCGTAAAAATTAATTTATTTTTCTTGGAATCCCAGTAGCCTCATCGGTCACTTGTTCCAATTTGTTTCTCTTCCAAAATGGATCCTAATGGACTATAACTTTACTATCTCTCCATTGTGCCAGCGCATCTAGCTTTTTTGAATAAAATCAAAATTTGATTAAAAAAAAAGTTTGCGAGTCAATATTCAAAATAATATTTTGGGTGTTTTTATTTACTTTTTTAAAATTCAAAATGGTATAAATTAAAGAGCAAAAACAGGGGCACAATTGCCCAGAGGTCTGTGCCCAAATGGACAACCCAAATTTTCATGAGCTCCAGCCAACTGCAAAATGAAACTAAGAGGTTCTCCACATGAGGGCACTACATCCAAATTTCTAAAACCCACTACCCAATTTTCATTTTTAGCTGAACAACTCTCTCCAATTCGGGCACATTTCCCTTTGAGCAAAACGAATTTTTCATCATCTCACTCGACATTTGTGCCACTACTCAAACAGGGATTATGCACACATTCAACACGATTCCCATCTTTGTAGACCAGCCAATCTGTTATTAGGGGGCAGTAGGCCTATGGGACAATCATAATCATTATTTTAGTTATAATTAAAACTCCATTTTGGAATTAGAATTTTCATTCATTTTCAAATAGTCAATTTAAAATTTTGAGAAAATTAAAATTCTTTCTGAATCTTTCTTTAAAATGTAAATTGAACACAAGACTTAAGACTGTCTAATTGAATGGGTCATTTTAATTAGCAAAGATTTGGTGCGAAATTCAAAAATTTGAATTTTGGTACTTGTTGATAAATGTGGTAACATCTCCGAGTAGGAGGATGGTAGATCATGGGAATGTAGCTGGAATGACCTGGAAGAGACCTTTGGTGGCAGGCACAATTCGCATACTTTTCATTTTTGACCGAAGCGAATCGGATGTCTTTTTTTCTCCACTTTTTAAAGGTGATAAAGGTAACAATTTGAGTGGCAACATTCGCACATGCACATTTGCGCGAATTTGACATAAGGGGAGCAATCTGGCTGGTAACATCGCCCTCAGGGCAAATTTCACTTAAGTGGATCTCTAGGTTTGAATCATACTATAATTTCATTATAACATGATTCATTTAAGCGTCTTCTTGTCTACTGTCCTAACATTTTTTAGAATTTTTAGAATTTTGGACCAAGTTAGTCAGACCTAGGAGCCACGCTATACATCATTTCACCCCATGGGAAGGTCGTAAAAAATTCTAAAAATGAAATTATATTTGGATTCAGTATGCCAAAACCTATCTATGTACGATCTCACAGTCACAAGGGTCCAGAATTGAACATTCAAAATTTAATGAGCACCGCTTACATGAGGATGAGACTTGAAAATTGCCTTAACCAATGTTTATTTAATTATTAAATCAGGTCAACAGAAATTAATTAACACTATTCTTACAAGCACCAATTTCTAATTACAAAATTGTTTTTAATCTAACAAGGAAGAAATTAATTTTTCAACTTTTTGTAAAACGAAAAGTCCACCCACTATCTAAATCTCTGAAAACCTCTCTTCAATTCCGATTTTCTTGCCAACGACCTTCTGGCTAAATTTTGAACGTTTATCCGTGGGATTGTCTGAATTCTTCTTCGGTCTACGCACACTGGACCAACTTGAACAAAAAAGCGAACGGCAAGTAAAATGAATTTTTGGCGCTTTATATGCTCATCAAATGCTTAAAAACATTAACAATTTACAACTGAGTTCGTTCTATCGGTGGATTATCCTAAAGTTTTTGAATCCGGGTATTATCGGGTAATATGTGGATTATTTGAGAAATTACTTTGGATATCAAAATTTTGTGACTACCCAGTATTGACACAAAAGAATACAGAATATTAAAACATCAGTTAGCAGCTTGTAAACTCTTTGTGCTGAATAATTTCTTGAATTTTTCTACGGATCCATTGCATTTTGTTCAGTTCCTGCTGCCTTTTTGACTTGTCAAAAGTTGTCAACACAAACTATTTTTACACATAATTTGCTACTGTCTTAATGCTTAATAACATCTTAATGATTAATTATAATCATAATTTTCATAATAAATACACAGTAAATGATTCTAGTCTAGTAAAGCAGTGGGCTACGAAATCATTTCAACACTTGGGAGAAGAATTATTTATTGATCGTCAACAACAGTTTCCAAGCTTAATGCAACTAGAATAGCTGTGATTGCTCTTGTAGTCACAAATGATTCGCCCATTATTTTCTTTGACCACAACACTTGAAAGAGTAAAATCGACATTCATGTAAACAAGTTAAAATGATATTTTTGCTCATAAAAGTCATAACAAAGCTGCAAACAGGACCTCTTAGCTACAAACTACAATTAAAATAACATCGAAATGTTTGCCAATAATTGAATTGATTTAATTAAATTGAAATAATTTAATTGTAGTTAATACTCTTACGTGCCAAATACTAAATTTGATCCGAGGATTTTCAGTTGAATTCCATGTGTCTTCTATTTGGGCTCCTTGGAATGAGAAATAATACATTGAATGTCCTGTCCTTACAAAATAAATGTTTTCAACAGTTTCATGTGCATCTAAACTTGTCATTTAATTTCTTGGTTAATATTAATTTGTTAAAGAACAAATTGGTAGAAAAAAGATTTATTGGAAAGCAGGACGGTACTCGCTTCCAAGGAAAGCGAAGTGAAACCTTAGAAACTCTTTTTACTTGAAAATTAATTATTTTAATTAGCAAATACTTGCAATGTTGCAGATTGTAGCAGCTAATTACAGAAATTATCTTCAATTTTTCTGCATCAATTCAAACCTACCTAGAGCTTGGATACGCCTGGCACTGCTTTGGAGTCAACAAGTTGTGATTCTACATTCTACATTCTACATGGCATGTAACGTCACATCAGATATGACACATTTTCACTTGATTAAAAATTTCAAAGATTTGAAATCTTCCATCCTTGACGGTGGCGCGAAGAGCTGAAATTATTTTTTTAGCAAGGAAATTAATTTGTGGTCCTGTGAATAAATTAAGATTTGATTTCAGCATTACCATTGTAGCAGTCACGTCAATTTTATTGTAGTAATTTCAATTTGATTGTAGTAATTACAATTTAGTCACCTGTAATTTCATTGCTCCAGTTCGCAGCACCCATAAAATTGTAAGTTTTAAATCTATATTGCTCTGTAAGATTTATTAAGTAATATTAATTAACTCGTACTACTTTAATGTACATTAGTGTAGTTGCTTCGTTATTAACTAAAACCAAATAATACCAATAATTGTTTTAGGTTTATTTCTAGGAAAATACAACTTGAATTGCAGAACGTCTGACATTGTGTGAGTCATCATGCATACCTGTTACGCATCCGATACTAATATCAAATATAAAAAAGTCTCATTTAGTAATTAATAATAAATAAAGAATAATCATAATAATACTGTAAAACCATAGGTGACCCTGTGGAGAGGATTGTAAATTTCCTTATTAAATTTTTTTCAAAGGGAGAACAGAGGATTTTTGAGAATATACACGTAACAACAAAGGGTATTATTTATTTTGAATGTAATATTTATTAATTGGTTTTAATTTCGATTTGCCTTAGAATTTATTTTTTTGTTCATCGATTTTATGTTTTCTGTCCGTTAGAATTTGTTCTTTTGAAACCTTAGTTTTTGCTTTTAATGCCCTAGAATATGTTTGCTTGTTCTTAGAAATTGTTTTTGCCCTTTGAAATTTGTTTGCTTACATTTTCCAGAAAGGAAATGAAATGAAGGCCAAGTTTAAAATCAGAAAGATCAAGATGCTTATTTCTTATTTAATAACCCTTTGAAATTCAGGATTTATTTTAATCAAAATTAAATGTTTTTCTTTTCGGAGTCGTTTGAAATTTTTGACTATGAAAAATTGCTGAGAATTGTTGATATTTTGAATAGGAATATGTAATCAGAAATATTTTAAAACTTGTCATTTGCATACTGTAAAAGCCTGTGTAAAACGAATTTCTGAAGAGATCCTGATGGTCCTAAAATTCTGAAAAAAATCATAGTAATAAAAGAAAAAACACTTCGTGTAAATATAGTGACCAGAAACAATTTCTAAGGCCTGCAAACGAATTCTATAAACGAAAAACATATTCTAGAGACAAATTTGCAAATTCTAAGGACAAGAAAACAAATTTTAGGGACAAGATGGCCATTAAAAATAAAAACTAAGAGGCAAAAAAAACAAAATTTAACTAACTAAAAAATAAATTCTAAGGGACACGAAAATAATAAATTTTTATTAATGTTACATTCGTGTTTGTAGTGAAATTCACTCCGAAAATGTTTTCTATATACTAACCTGATTCGAATCTGAATTGATAGGTGTTTTGATGGCCAATAAGATGGACTTGGATGGAGATTTGCAGAACTACTTCCGGCTTGCCCTCCTAGTCAACGACACTACAAAATTCCTTCAGGAAATATTTCGAATCCATTTTAAAAAATTTACTGGCACTACTTGGGAAGACACTGCCGAATTTGGTGAAAAATTCGTAGCCTCTGCTGTAGGGAAAAGGGCTTTCGATTCGGCCAAAAAGATTCAAAAGAAAATTTTAGAAAACGGTGACGTAACAAGTTTTGACATTCCACTCCTCTTCTCATTATTCAGCACAATCGATTTTGGAGAGACAGAACAAGAAAAAATGGAGGTGAAGGAAATAAGAGCTGCCATCAAGGAACTTGTTGAAGTTCGAAATCAATTGGCTCACATCACAACCCTATCCTTATCCACAGAAGAGTTTTCCATTCTCCACGACAAAGCAAGGACGGCAATGATGGCTCTGGGTGGAGACTTTGAAGAGCTCTGTGTCACTATGACGAAAAAGGAACCACTATCCCCGCAAAAACAACAATTGCAGTCACAATTTTCAAAAGAAACAAATCCTCCTACTCAAATTCCATTACAAACCCCAAACCCTAATCCCAATGACGAGAGCTATGCAGCTTTAAAATATTGGGATCATCGTGTTTCGATACAACGTCAAGCCATGGCCGGTTCCATCTACGCCAAAATGCTGATTGAAGCAATGGATTATTTCTCCATCGGAATGAAGACGCTAATCAAGTTGCAAGAAAAAAATTGCCAAAAGGACACTTCCATGCTGACAAATATGTTGCATCAATTTTCTCAATGTTTTCGCATAGCAGATTTTGTTGCCATTTTCACTCAAGATGTACGAAATAATTTTGAATTAATTGTGGATCGTGTTTTGAATAGCTCCTTTACAAATATCAAACCATCAGTTGATTTGGACACTAGAGTTTGCAAGTCGTTCCTTCTACTTCGACAAAATTCAAAACCTCCGGACCAAATTTTGGAATTCCTCAAACAATCAAACGAAATGTATCCAAATGAGATATACTTTCATCGAGTTTTTTGCCACAAACTTAAACTTCTTGGACGGTTGGAACAGTGTGCAGAAGCTGTGGAAAATTCTTTGCTCAAACACGCCAACGATGTAGACCTCTTGTGGACCAGAGCCCAAACATTGAAACTACGACAGAGTTGTGGTATCAAACCTGGAGCTATTGCAGAGATTGACAATGGATATCAAATGATTCGGGCAGCTTATAGCAAATTTTTACAAGCAGCTCCGAATGACCATCGCAACCTTCCAGAATGCTACTACGCTCTGGCCCAAATCATCATCGCGACGGAGGTCAAGAAGCAGAGAGTTGAAGACAAGAAGAAGCATCATAAAAAACTGAATATTATTCATGCACAGTTGAGTGAAGAGGGTGAAGAGTCTATGACCCTTTTTTACCAAATTGGACTCACCGTCGAAAATAACTTGGCTCCTTGTTTCCTCCCTTACGAGTCTGTGACCAAGAAAAAATTGCAGACTCGTATCAATTTAAAAATTGAAAAAAACAATTGTGTCAAAAACCAGTCCGATGTTGGTCCTTCCAAAAATTTGGGTAAAAAACCGCTCATTTCTATAGCAGAAGCCGACACTTTCGAGTGGAAGTTATCGAGTCTTCAACGTCTGAACATTTTAGTTCCTCATCGGGTCCGCGTGTCCAGTTTGTCCAGTTACCAAGTAAAACGAGGTCAGCAAAGCAACGGCAGGAAGACGAAAGTGCTGGAGGACCTTCTAGCCATATATTTCCCACTGGATGATCAGAAGGCTCCAACAGATTTGTCCAGCCTAAAAAATATTAGTTTGTGCGAAATGAACGAGGACAAGGATCAAGTTTACAAAAATTGTGTCATCAAATTAACAGTCATGGAGGACACTCTTTTTGATTACTTTGACGGCTCGATCCATACAGTTGTCAGTGATGACTTAGGGAACTTTCAACGATGTACCTTCTCAACGACGGCATTTAATCCTGAGGATGAGGAATTGAAAAAGTTTTTGAGTTTTGGCTCGACTTTTAGTTTGATGAACCCCTACTTTTGTCTCATGACCTTTGGGGGAGCCGGGCTTTTGGTTCTGGATCCAAAGAGTGTTTTGTATCACAAGAGCGGAAAAGACAACCCCAAGTGTCGGTTCTGTGGAAAGTGTCAACCGGTCCATCGCTGCGAGTGTCAAATTGCCCTTTACTGTGACCGCCATTGCCAGATGAAGGATTGGAATCCGTTGAATCATTACCTCATTTGTACGCACCACAATGAAGCACTGAAACAATTAATGTTACACAATCGCTCTGTAGTTCAATCAAATGATCATTTTGGGATCAAGGTAGCTAGTGGAGTCCTTTTCTTGGGAGTTGTCATCGTCGCTGGAATCGTCTACGGACGATTTAAACATTCATCTTGAGTGCAGTATTATGATTAATTTTTGGCACAATTTTTTTGTAGAGATGTATTTATTTTTGACTTGAACAAGCAAAGCTATATTATGTAATTTAACTTTGCACATCATTTGTTCAAATTAAGATTGCTTAGTTGTAGTAATAGACTGAGGACTCTTTTTATTTAAAATGGTTTGTAGATTTCCTTTCACTTTAATTCTGTGATCATTTTAATATTCAAGGTTGAAGTTACAGTTTTGTATTATTTACTTATGCAATCAGAGGAAGGAGACTATGATATTTATTTTAGTACTTTTAAAGTCATTACATTTTGTTAAAATTGAACTAGTGACTTCAAATTCCAGTGTTAAATGCATTTGAAATTTTATTGTGACTACTGTAAAATCGCAATAGTAATTATTAGTAATTAAGAAAACATCTATATAGTTTGTTCACTTTTTTCAAAACAGTGTACGGTGCCTTCTAATACATACCAACAGGTTCGTTTAGACTAAAAATCACAAAGACCCAAAAAGCGACACCGATCTCACCTCGAAAAAAATGAAAAACTAAAATTTCATGGCCCCGGGCTATAAAGTCCTATACCTATAGCCTCCCGGATATGTGCTTATAACATCCAGGACATACCAATAAACTGATTTTTTTTGTACATGACGAACTTGGCGTCAGCCAAGTTTGTCAATTCGCATTTCTGATCCCTAAATAATTGATTTGACATCTAAATACCGTCATTGTATCCAGTAAGACGGGTCAAAGTGCCCCAACAAGGATTCATTTGAAAACAAAAGGATAACTACTGCGTCTGAGCCTGGAATTCTAGAAGTCCTTTGTTTCAAATGAATCCTTGTTGGGGCACTTTGACGCGTCTTACTGGATATAATGACTGTAATTGGTTTTAGCCCCTAAATAATTGGTTTTGACTCCTAAATAATTTGTTTTGACCCCTGAATAATTGGTTTGAATTCTTTGCAACAATATACTATTATCTACTGCTGGAAATAATAATGTAGTATCGATTAAGTATTATTACAGTTAATCGATATTACATTAATAGGTAATAGTGTGTGAATAAAGATGGATGTTGACAAACATAAAAATTTCTGTTTACACAAAAGTAATTTTGGGCGGCACAAAAAAGTACATCATAAACTATGCAGACTCTAAATACTAAACTTTGATACTGCTAATGTAGCTACTTTCTACATTAAATTATAACTACAGACGTAAATTACCTAAATGATTCTTTTGAATATCCTCCCAAATAAATCCACAATGATGATCTTGAATGATTATTGAATTTTAAGAGTAGCTCAAAAGTAATATGAGACAGTTACATATATTATCTATCATTGAAGCTGGTGTATTTTGATCGAACATTTTTGATACATTTCCAAAGATAAAGTTTCTCAGTAGTGACATCTTCGAGAATCCGTCCATTATTTGACTCGATGATGTGTTGAGAGTTTGAAGACAGACGAAGAAATTCTACGAGTAATTCCTGTCTCAATTTTGAACCTACATCCGGTGATTGCCTAATGATGTTTCCAACTTGACTTAAAAGTAGACAGATTAGGATGAACAAGATGAAGGCTGAGGCTACCGGCTTGAATTTCATCAAAATTAATTAGAAATAAAAGTTGCTTTAAACTTGAAATTTAAAAAATAAATAAAAACAACATACAAAAGTCAAATAGATGAATATGGGGAGGAACTTGTGACAGGTCAGTGAAACAAACAGTAAGGCAATTACATCCGCTTGAAGGATTCCAATATAACCTGGAAAAAGAACTCCAAAGTAGCCATTCACATACGCATTGAAAACTTGAAGTCTCTTGTAATGTTGGAAAAATTTCTCGAGTTTGCTTCGATTGGTCATACTAAAAATTTCCCGTAACAAAAATTTCCAAGTAAAATTCAATAATTTAATTGTTATTCAATTATTTCAAAGCTTCTATATACAAAAATCAAATCACCCAACATCTTCGAGCTCACAAAAGGATTCAAATTGAATCAGCTGGATTTTTGAAGTGATGATGAGGACAGTTACGATACAACAGGAATCCATACAGAGTAGCACATTCAAACAACAAATAAAGAATCGAAAGCCAAATTGAAAGACAATCCTTACTATTACTGTTCACTGTCCTGTCCATGCTGAAGCACACAGTCAACTGTTTTGATTATAGTTCATTAGCTCGAGTTTATTTAAAAATTGAAATTTGTTCAAAATGTGACTGCTTAAAAATATTGACCTGAACTGCAATTCCAGCTAAGGCGGTGGACCAAATACCTGCCAATCCTTCCACTGAAAAGTACCAGCAATATTTTTGCATCCTGTTCCTAGCTTTTTCTTCTCCATCCAAGTTCTCAAAAGACCGTCGCATCCTTCCAATAGATTTCTCAGTTTCGTTAATCAAGAGTATGAGGTCATTGGAGCTGACAGCTAAAGCTGTTTTGAATACGGCACTAAATTCATTTTAAAATTACATTTTAAAAAATTTACATTTCAAGTTTTTGAAATAAAAGTTGATCAACATTATGAATAATTTGAGAGATGAAGATGAGATGGTTTACCTAAATCCAGTCGTTGCAAAAAAGAACATGTCACCAGCAAAGTACAGCTCAATTTTTAGTCGACCTGATTTGGCAATGGGCATGACAAAGGTGTAGATTCTGGACACATTCCCGTAAATGCACAACAATGTCATTGCGTAGTAAAGCCAAATTTCCCATAATTTCTTGTACTTGACCAACTTTCGATCTTCGTCACCATTGACTGTATCAGTCAATGATGACTGTGACTGTGGCTCTACAATATTGAAGGGAAGAATTTTGAAATTTGATGACCATCTCAAACAACCATAAAAAAATCTGTGGGCTCTTTCCCAAACGAGAAACGGGTTTCTCTGGTCTTAATTTACCCTTCACATCCTTCATCCACACTTCCACAAATTTCCTAGCTTCAATCATTTTCGACATCTTTCAAGCTCAAAGGCTCTCCATTGAAGTATCACACGAGTGCCTACAAATTAAGGAAAAGGTATGACAACTTTGCACAATTTTGTTGTATATGCACAATTAGGAACATTAAGTTTGTAAGTGGTCAATACCCAATAACCACACCAAGTCTCGATATGCCATTTAGGTCCACTTGAAGGACTTTCTAAATTAGTAAGACACTTGTTCCCATGCAGTGAAGAAAAATTATGACAAAATTTCAAATATGGAGAAGTTGCAGTTTTTCTTGAAAAAATTTTAAATTTAGTTTTATAAAAGATACAAAGTCAACAAACACTACTAGTTTCGTTTTTTGAACAACAAAAATTAAAACTTTCACTCAAAATTTTCAAGTTGGTCTATACTCGTTCGCATTAAAAAATGTGAACTGAGACAAAATCTTTTCAAACTAAAAAAATGATTTGAAAAATACAACTAGAGTAGTTTATCAGTACAACAATTCTAACAAGTTGCAAAGTTAAATGGTGTTGTAAAATGTACGACTGCTGTTGCTGTGGTGTAAACGTTTTCACCTCTAGCATTTATCCAGTTCCATGAACTTTGTTTTGTGTCTTGTTGCCATCGAGATGTGACCTTCATTGACGACGAATGGTCACATAACCAAGTGGCTTCCGGGTGACGATGTACCAATCGAAGCTTCCAGAACATTAGAGGTGCCGTATTGAGATAACATAGGGTCATGGTTCTGCGACTTACATGTGTGTGACCATTTAATGCTCATGGATCGATCATAAGTACGAATTTCTCTAAGTCGGAAACCAAATAAGGCATGTACAAGGTTCGGTACTTAAAACACTTTTAAATGTGCTGAATGGTTGAATAATTAATTTTGCATTTTACAACGACCCATAAAGAATGATGTAAATCCGGAAAATTATAGTCAAGTGAATGGGTCTGTCGATAATAGAAAAAGTCTGCTCGACAACATCCTCAGTGTTTGGAAAAACCTGAGTTTTTGGATTTTTGGGTAATTGAAATTTTGAGTAATTGTACATGCGACATTTTTCAATATTAATTGAAAATGTCAGTTTGTAAAGAAAAAAAGACAAGGTAACTCATTTAGTGTTGTTTAATTAGCAATTAATTAATTTAAATTCATAAGTTCAACAGGACCCTCATAGCGGGTCCGTCTATCTTGTTAGGGAAGCGAAGCTCCCTATTGAAATCAATTTTCTGTTCGTCTGTCCGTCCGTCCGTGAGCACCGAACTTGGATCAAAACTCTGAGGCACTAGAATGCAGTCAAAAATCGGTTTTCGAAGCTCAGACTTGTTTCTAAAACCGAAACTAGACTTGTAGAAACAGCATGATCACTTTAACACGCCGATTCCACTTCGTCCCGAACCGACAACAAAACTCTGAGGCTCTAGAAAACGGCTGTTAATTTTTGGCAGGTGTTTTAATTGAATGTAACGAAGGACGGGGCAAAAACAGCCACTTATAACTTAAGCTTCTATACAAAAATGCTTGACTACATTCGCTACGATAGTCACATAAATCGAAAGTCCATCATTTTCTCCACACTTTGGTTATTTCAACTTTCATTAAAACTCAAAACGCTGATTTTAATTGATTTTTAAAATTAGGTCTCTAAAAGGGGTTTACGGGACAAAAACAGCCACTTGAACAAAATCCCTAATATCATTTTCCCCTGTGGAATCTCAAGTCCCCACAATTTTTTGTCATCAAGACGACGTCTTGTGGACACATTTTGAGCAAGCAGCGAATCAAAAATAAGGGTCTCCCTAAAACCAATACCCGCAACCATACCCACATACCCACCATACCCGCACAATACCCACAATACCCAAGCTATACCCAGATAATACCCACCATACCCAACAATTTCTAAGCAATACCCACCATTTCCAGACCATACCCAAACAATACCCACCATTTCCAGACCATACCCAAACAATACCCATCATTTTCAAGCAATACCCGACCATACCCAAGCAATACCCGACCATACCCAAGCCATACCCTCACAATACCCACTATATCCAAGCCATACCCGCAGAATACTTACAATACACCATACCCAAGACGTACTCGGTAGGTGGTATCA
>JAQHQX010000436.1:0-13164 GCA_034694425.1 Arrhopalites sp. Gr-Col-00791
TGAGTTGATAAAAAATGTGGGAAATTCAAATCCTCCAAGTGAAGTCAAGCCCAAATTTTTCGACACACTTTTCTATATTTATACTTCTGGCACTACGGGACTTCCCAAAGCGGTCATTTTCAAGCACTGTCGGTAATACTTCAAAATTCATTTTAAAAAGATCTGAAAAATTCCAATAAAGTAAAGTTTTTGGAACTTTTTCAGACTTCTATCAGGTGCAGTAATGTCGCATCAAATAACAAGCGCGAAACCTAGCGACATTTTGTACACCTGTCTCCCTCTCTACCACACAGCTGCCAATCTAATCGGAGTAGGTCAAACTCTTGTGTATGGCAACACTTGCATCGTTGCCCCCAAATTTTCTGCTTCAAATTTTTGGATCGATTGTTCACATCATCAGGTAACCATAGCTCAATACATTGGGGAAATTTGCCGTCATCTTCTTAGTCAACCCAACTCACCAAATGAAAACATTCACTCCATCCACACAATAGTTGGAAACGGATTGAGTTCAAATATTTGGCAAGATTTTGTATCCCGATTCAAAATCAAAAACGTTACTGAAGTTTATGGTGCTTCCGAAGGAAATTGTACCATGTTCAATGCAGATGGTCGTGTTGGTGCCATTGGTTTTGCACCCACATTTCTCCGACGAATCTTTCCTATAAAAGTCATGAGAACCGACGAGCAGACTGGTGAACCAATCCGAAACACTGAAACTGGTCTCGTCCTGCAGTGCAAACCCAATCAGGTAGGTGAAATGATGGGAAAGATTGATCGAAAGAATCCAATCAGGGAATTCCCAGGATACACAGCCGATCCTCAAGGCACCAAGAAGAAGACTCTTAGAAATGTTTTTTCAAAAAATGATGAAGCGTTTCGAACAGGTGAGGTGGTTCTTTTAATTAATTTTTTCTCACCAGACGGCATCACTTTTCATTTTAAAGTTCGTCCTGTCATTTTTGATTTGTTTAGGGGATGACTGCATGATGGACGATTTCGGGTACTTTTATTTTGTAGACCGAACTGGTGACACCTTCCGGTGGAAAGGTGAGTCACAACTTGAAGATCTTAATTCATTTTTTACTTTATTAATTTTGATATTTACTAATTAAATCAAATATTGTTTTAGGAGAAAATGTTTCGACAACTCAAGTGGAATCCATTTTGAGTAATTGTTGCAATTACAAAGATTTGGTTGTGTACGGAGTTCAAGTAGTAGGCCAAGATGGGAGAATTGGAATGGTGACCATTGCAGATCCACATAGAGTGGTTGATTTGAATTTTTTAGCCAAAGAGATGGAGAAATCCCTGCCATCTTATGCACGACCTTTTTTTGTGAGAATTTCCAAAGAAATTGAAATGACAGGTTAGAAATTTGTCTTATTTTTCTATAGGTTTCCCTATCTCGATTTATTAATGAGTTGGTTAAAATTGAAATTGATTTTTATTGTGGATTTACAATTTTGATTTTGACAGGAACTCACAAATTGAAGAAAGTGAAATTGCAAAATGAAGGATTTGATCCTAAAAATATTGACGATCCAATTTACTTTTTCAAGGATGGAAAATATTTACCATTAGATTTCAAAACTTATTTGGAAATAAATGGTGGACATTTTAAATTTTAGATAACTTGACCTTGTTATGAAAGTCAACTCTCTTTCCTCCAGACTAAATTGAATTTATTTTTCAACTAATTTTGTTTGGGGAATGTTTCACCGAAGTTAAAACAGAAAGATTGGTGTTGGACCAATTCGCCATAAATGTTAATGTTAGTAGCATCAAAAAAACATTTTCGCCTTTTAATAAAATGAAAATCCCACCACTAAAAGCAGTTTTCAATTTTCTTATAGTTTTTCTTGACATAATTTTTTATCACGTAAGATGACATTTCGAATGTCAATTCTGCTTAATTGTAATCGACGTGAAAACTTAATTTTTGTGGGTTAACAAAACGAGCATGTCAATCGAAATCTGAATTTGATGAATTAGAATCAGAATAACTTGTGAATCTTGTACTGGAGTTCCCAAATAGAACTGTTGCTATTTAATCGATTTCATCTAGTGTTTACATGTTAAACATACATATTGGTAAACTACACTTCTCACACTTTGCACTTGTTAACAATTTTCCCACTAATATATCACAAACACGCTATTCTCATTAAACAAACCTCTACTACCAAAAGGCTATTTTTTTCATTCAAATTGACAGTAGTGAGTGTGGCTGAACAACAAAACCAATTCGATCTCACGTCAGCAACTCCAACAGTTTACCCTAAACAACAAAATATAATCCAGTGTCGCTATCAATGCCTGTGTGAACAGCTTGTTCATAGTATCGGGTAGACTCAAAACACAAATTCAAATTCAATGTTCATGAGTTTCTACATTTGAATATGACATTTAATTCCATTTAATTTCTTTAGCTTTAGCTTTAGCTGAGTCGTTTCTTAACTTCTTGTTCTGTCTATACTATACACATAACAATTACTTCATTATAATAATTACACAATAAAAGTCCTATTGTTCTCCATTCATTCTATCGTTTTCCTTCAAGTGTGAACAGTGTGAGAATTATGAGAAGCGTGAGAAGTGTGATAATTGTGAGATGTTAAGTCTACCAATTCCCTCATGTGCAAGTCAGAAGTTTAGGTATGAAAATGTTAATATCCCAACACAAAATGAATAATTCCATCGTTTGAACCCTTTAACAAATAAATTAGAAATGCTCATGTAAACGATGTAGGAATTTTTCTAACGATGTATTTATTCCTGGGATCTTGAGGCACTCAATTAATTTTTAATTGAAATCAGAATTGATATTGAACTATATTTTGATCCAACAATCGGAGCTTCTGCCTTTGGGCATACAAAATTCTAATTACACTGAAGCTACAAGAGGAAAATCTTTGAAAACAGAAGAAATACTCAGACTATTATATAAATTAAATGGGTCAAATTAATTGTTTGACATGAGTAGAGCTTGAGACTACCATCATTCCCTGTACATTATCTGGTTCAAAGTCAACTCTTGACATTTCACTACAATTAAATGTCGTTCGATGGATTCACAAATGACAATGAAAATATGGTGATGAGTCATCACAGTCTTAATTAAACTTAGTCCATAGTCACACTGCACTGCTCAATTTCACTAAATAGACTCGTGTTTCATTTGGAATATTTTATCAGCAGCTAAAGCAATCTTGAAATTAACTTTGGAGCTAAGATTATCTCACCAATAAATATTATAGGATTAACCCAACTTCAAATTAATTTTGATCAACGAGGCAAATATTTATTGTGATTGAAAAGCTCCAAACTTTACAATTTGTAGTCAAATTTGAAAATTGTATTATAATTACAAAGAAGTGAAAATCTGTGCCAACTGTATCAAGTTCACTGCAATCTGGATTGATAGTGATTTCGTATTTGGAGATTAAATTAAGTGAAATTGCTGTCTCGTCAAAAGATATTTAAGAGTCAATTTAATTTTAAATTAAGTTGGATCAAAGAGGCGCAGTTTGTAGTTACATTAACTTTTGTGTTTGGACAAATCTCAGTTAGTATTTTACTTTGCCCACTTGTGTACATTTAATTTGTAATTGGAACAAAATCAAAATGACGAGGATTGTGACACCGCAAGAGTCAGCCGCTTTGGAAGTGGTAATTACACAATTAATTGGGCATTTAAGTTTTATAAATGAAATTTTTCAAATTGTTTATGGCGGGCATTGTTTTTGAATGTTAATTATTTAGTTGAAGTATTTTAATTTAAACTTCAGTCAACTAAAAAAATATTTTTAATGCCTTAGTTTCGCTCAAGAATCCCTGACATTTTGGCCGAGTTGACTGAATTTCAACGTCAAGATCTTTGGCTTCTACGATGGCTTAGAGGTGGTTCATCCACAGTTATTGAATTTACTCGAATACGTTTCACATTCTAATTAGGCTGTCTAATTAATTGAGATGACTAATTTTGTTGACTGCAGACAAAGAGCTGAGTGTAGACAGAGCAGAAAAACTGCTTCGAAGAGTGAGTTTAAATCAAATTTTAAAAATTAAACTATAATTTGACTTACAAAATTAAAACATCATTTAAGGTTTGAGCTTTTGAGCATTTTTGCTGAAAAAATTAGAAATCAGAAATACATTCAAAAATGACCCCAGTGATTTTCCCTTAAAATTTGCCTAGGCCCTTGAATAAAACTGGGCAAATATTTCTGAGTCATATTTGGGAATCTTGTTCCAAGGGATCTTTTTTGTCATTTAAGTGGTGCAGTGTTTCCTGAAATTGTCCCAAATCAGAGTAAAAAATCGCAAAGGTTTTCCTGAATGCATATTTCAACACAAACGCTTAATGCATGCTAGTAGTTCCGACTGCATTGACGTATATCAACGAGACTTACAGGAACAATTAATACTGACCTCTGGAGCATCTTCGTAAAAGCAAATAATTTTCTGACCATGTGCTTAATCTCCAGAGGTCACTTTGTTAAATGACCTGCTGTAATAACCCCGTGGGTCATAAAAATCTCCAAAAAAATCAGAGGAACACAAAACCATTTGGGAAACAAAATGGCCATACAAACTTTGTCGAAATCAGTGACCTCATGACCCCAACACTAGTTTAAATGATTCGATGACCACTGGAGGTCAAATGGTACAAGTGCCAAACAATTCAAGATGGCCATCTTGTCTTCCATATGATTTTGTGTCCCTATGATTTTTTTAAGATTCGATCAAAAAGTCATAATAAGTAGGCTTATGTGAAATAACTTATTTCACATAAGCCTACTTATTATGACTTTTTGATCAGTGTGATCATTTTCGCAGTAAAATAACGTGTGCTTGAAAGGAATCATAATGATTATTGTCGCGAGGTAGAATTTTCGTTGATCCAAAAACAGCAAACTTACACCCGCCCAATATTTTCAGCAAATGTGCGAAATACATTTCTGCAGGGAAAAGATTAGGCGAATGCGAGTTTGCAGTTTTAGCTTTTCGTGCTATCCGATTGGGTCTTTTAGACGGTGGAGTTCAGGAAGGAGAAAGAATTGGATTCCCTATTCGACCGTAAAGTACCCGAACACATTGACAAAAATTACATTTACCGTTGCTCAGGCTTCGACAACCAAGGATACATCGGTTTGTTCAAAAATTTTTGATTAACACACGACAAGTACAATTATTTATTATTATTATTTTAACTAACAAAATGGCCATCAGGGTTCCAAGTCTTTTTAAAAAGGTACTTGTGCTCTCGAAAGAACAACGGTTATTCCAATTAAAATAAAAATTCTTGATTTCAGCTGGCATTGTCAACTTTGGAAAGTGGGATCTCAAAAATATGATTAAAAAAGGATTAAAGGATGACTTTATCTCATTTGTGGCACAAATTACGGAAAAGTCCCTGGAAGCGATGAAGACGGTCACGGAAAAAACTGGAAAATTTAGGTTCAAATTCTGCCTCATCTTTGATTTTGATGGATTCTCGATTCGTCAACTTATGTCTAAACAAGGTAGTGCTACAACCCTGTCATCATATTTCATTAATTCATCTGATCCACATTTAAATTCAAGTACCCGGGGGAGTTGAGTTTTTTGTCAATTACCCAAAAACTTGATTGGTTTCAGTTTCTCGAATTCGCCTTTTTGGGCTTTCACGTTAAAGTCCAATCTAAGGATGTATCTTTTTGTGTAAAATAAAATTTAGTTTTTGTGAAGCATCTTTTGCTGTACTTCGAACCCTAATTATCCCTTATTGATTGTGAGACAATAAGACTGACTAATGAATAATTGTTCCATGAAACCACAATCCAAATACATTCAGTTTAATCTGAACTGTTTAAAACTAACAGTAACCCATAAAAAACCCAAAAGACTCACTTTTCTGTAAATAAAATCCCAGGGGTTTTAAGTACTCTGATAAGGTGGAGCAGTCTCAATCAAAAAATAATCTTGGAATTTTGGACTCTTTTAGTGATCGAAATGCTCATTGAATGTCTCACATATTTCTTCTACCACTATCCAGGTAAGATGACTGTTCAAACAAAATCGTCGAGTGGATGATTTGTATTTAATTTTAATTAAAATGTACATTCAAAGTCTTAACTGGATTTCAATTTGCTTTTAGAAACTCTAAGATCGGCTTGGGTTGTGAATATTCCCAGTGTTTTTGACATGCTCTTTAGGATGATAAAGGTAGACTACTAAAAACAAGACGTTTTTCAGTTTGAATTGCTTAAAGTTGGTTTGATGTTAATTAGTTTATTCCGTTCAATTCAAGCCTATCCTTCCAGCAAGAACTCTCGAAAGGGTTCACATTCACGGAAAGGAAGGATGGCGACAAGAAATACTCAAGGAATTTGATGCTGAGAATTTACCAAGTAATTATGGTGGAGCCAATACAACTTGTCCCGAGGTAATTGAGAAACCACAATTGAAGGGCTCATTGAAAAAACAGATTTATTTAATTAATTATTCAAGATAAATCCAAGTTGCCTACATGGACCAGTTTTGATCATTTCTGAGAGTGGTTGGGTTGAGAACTGGCTAGAAAAAATGAGTGATGGCTTTCCAATTACCCTTTATTGCTTGATCTATCTAAAAGCTAATTGGATTTAATGACTTTACTAGTACCGAGTTCGATACGGATTCGAGCACGTCGTACACAAATATGAAACATTTCCAGACGAGGAATTTAAAGCTCAAGTCCTTCGGCCAAATAAAACATTTCCCATAAGCCACCATCTCCTCGCAGGTCATCGGATGAGGTCAGTCATAAAATACAGTCCAAATATTGAATTCTTTTTGAAAAAGAAATGATTGAATTTGGTTATTGGTTGAATGGAATTTTAGTTGGAATTTCCGATCGGACGATGTGGACGTTGGGTACGTTGTCCAGTTCCAAAAGAAATTGACAGACAAGGCTACATATTTATTTGAATGTGCCCATGCCGACTCCCACCTCCATCTCCAGAAAGGAGGGATTGTGGCCACTGAATCTGGAATTTGTGAGTGACCTCCACCCATTTTGAATTATTTCTTGAGTTGTTTGAATTAATTTGAATTTTGTACTGATTTTTTTTTATTGGGGATAGATTCATTGATTTTGGAAAACAACGAAAACTTCATCAATAAAAATATTTACTACGCTATTCGAATCGAAACCGATATCAGGGAGTTTCCTCCTTGGGCTCAGAGTGTCCAACAGCTTACAGAGGATTACAAAGTGAAATATTTGTAAAACTAAAATCAAAGTTTTATTTGAAACTGTATTGAATTTCTAGGCATTTGGGCTGATCAAGTTACAATTTTAAATATGACCTAATTCTATTTTATGTATAATTCCAAAAATGTTTAAATAAATCCTTAAATTTCTCCTCATGCTTCGAGTTCCAATCAAGAGGTACTTATCCTCTCTACAGTGTAAGCTCCATTCTAGTGTTGCTTTTAGCCGTCAGTGCATTTTCTCCTTTTTCACTAAATCTAATTTGCTAAAAATTCTTAAAAACGTCAGAAAATAAATATGAGGGGGCGGGGGTCAAAATTTTAACTTGGATTAGATATACAAGTTTTAGACAAGATTTGATTTTTCCGATGAATGTCCTGAGTTTAACGAAGATACTTTGACAACAGAAAATAATGCAATGGGATTATCACAAACTTTGACTTTCTAGTCGTCATTTTAGTTAGCCACAAGGTCAACCTAATGTAATTTTCGCTTTTTCAGAAATTTATAAAAACGCACCTTGCGGGAGCTAAGAGCTAATTCTTGTACTCAAAATCAACTAATAGTAAAATCTCTAATTTGATTTTGGTCCGGGGGTTGAATATGCTTGCATTCTCTTGAAATCATAATTCAAAGATTTGTAAGGCGCTAAATTTTTAAACTTTAATTGAGTATCCTTCAGTTGCAATGTATTTCGTCAGTAGTAAAGCCTAATTTGTTGAAAAAAGTTGAATGTCAATGAACAACAAATGACTTGGATCAGATGAAATCTATGAATATATGAAGGATAAATAAACAAGTTCATGACTTGAAAATCGCCCTCTTTATAAAAAAAATGGTAAGGAGCTGAAATCTCTTAGAATTTCCACTGAATTGCTCACGAGTTCTATGAGAGTCAATACGGCATTTATTTAAAATGACAATTTCAAATATTTCAAAAGTTTTTTACTGTGCCGAAATTCAAGAGGCGCAATTGAAAATTAGAATACAAATTTTCAAAATTTGGTTTGAATTAAAATTTCAGTTTCTACACACCACATCAATTTATATGACCTTAACTGTGAGCTGCTGGAGATTAATTGGGGTCAAATATCCACTGAAAGGTCAGACTTGGCTTGCCAGTAGAAATGCCAATTGGGCCATAATCAGCAGCATCATCGCTGCCTTTCTGTCCTTAGTGTTAGGCAGTCTGGGTGTATCCATTCAAGTTGGATCAAAAGTCATCGAAATGGACTATGACAATGAAACGTCATCAGAGCTCATTATTCCAATAATTGAATGGAGTCAATCAGACTTTGGAAAAGCTTTTCATTATTGGATCAATTCGTAAGAAATGATTTTGAAAGATGATCATTAAAAAATTTTAATTCAACTTGTTCCGGGAAAATCGTCACATCAAATTCAAACGATCGACTGGAAATCAAAATATCATTCAAATTTTACATTTTACGCTTTCAGGTTGTTGGTCAAGTTGATTCCATGTTCCCTGATGCTGGTAATCAGCATCTGCCTAATTCTCCAGTTTAAATCAGTGCAGAAAGAGCGGGTGTCGGGTAGTCGTCATACAGGTGGTTCATTGGACATTGCAAATAAATCGCAAGCACAAGAACTAAGAAAAGAGATTGATGGAGTTACAAAGATGCTGTTGGTAGTTCTCTTGGCTTTTCTAATAACTGAATTTCCGGTTGGAATTCTCGATCTCATTACAAAACTTGTGGAGTATCCTGAAATAATTTTTCAAAATTGTTTCTTGCCCATCCAAGGATTCTTTGAATTGGATTAGCTATTGAGTAGTTGTATAAATTTCTTCATCTACTTTGTCATGAGTCTGAAATTTTGAAAAACTTTTTTACAAAATTTTTGTCACAGTTGTCCATTTTGTAAATCATTTCAAATTGGTTTTGAGACCCAAAGTTCTCTGATGCCTACGCAGCAGTCTGTTCTGTCTCGTCGAAGGGAGTCCCAGACGGAGTCGGAACAAGAATGTGCGATGTAAAACTCCCTCGCTGATTTCATTCAATATTTTAAAACATTTTTGGAGTTCACAGCATCCAGAATAGGGGTCTTGGACAAGGTGAAAATCAAAAGTCAAGTCACCCTTTGGCTTTACTGTGCTCACATTGAATTTCAAAATGGTGTCAGATGATCTGACGCAGATCAAGTTGCACATCATAGACTATTTGTGTTTTCAAAGACTTTCGCCATTGTGCCGTTGAATGTGAAAGTGTCCTTTTCATATGTAGTTGATTTTGAACTAAGAACAAAATGAAGTTACAACCCAATACACAACCTCAAAAAGCTATAAAGAATATTGCAGTAGAGATTAGTCGGCTACCATTTGATGTTCGTTTGGAAGTCTATTTTTACAAATTTCAATATAACAATTTCACACCCCTCTGTTTTTAAAAAAATAGCTTCATCCCTTTTTTCTTAATCGAATTTCAAAATAATTTTAAATTTAAATTCCGTTCATCAAAATTTAAACTTGCCCATTTAATGGATTTGTGGAAAACTTTGAGTCAACATCATCCATCTTTCTTCTCATTAAAATACACAAAAAATTCCACTTTCCGATCATCTATTTAATTGTGGCAGAAAATTTCCATTATAAATGCTGACTGAGCAAAATTCCAATTGGATTCTAGTCCAACATTCAAATTAATTAGTGGACAATACAAAGAGGTTGGGCGTTCATCAATAACAGACTAAAATAGAAATGTCAATTTGTCATCAACTGTTGGAGCTGAAGTTGTCATGTAGGCATGTTTGCAGTACACAAGATATATGCCCTTTCACCTTGACCATTGATTATTAATTTGAAGTTTCAAAATTGGAACCTCCAAACATTTCCATCGCAATTTTGATTCTAACTTCAACCCCCTTGAATATCAAATGAACTCGTCTATAAGAAACTTAAAAAACTTTTTTATATGTAATTTTGTGAGTTGTAAATTCAGTCGTGGACATGACAGGACATGAACATAAGTTCGTAAATTGTTGTTTGTCTGGTTAACGCAATTTCCAGTTCATACTCCATGATAACCTTCAATCTCTCTTTGTTCTCTTAGGCTGGGAGTAAAGTAATTGTCAATTAGATTTAGACTGAGCCTGAAACTCAAGTAAAACTCAAGTAAAAAGCTCAATCTCGTTTATCCCAAGGACATTTATTCCCATCCGTTCACTTGTTGTTGCCTTTTACATTTTTATTATGAATCCCAACACGCAATCTGATTGTGCGTTCCTTTCTTATTCAACTTTTCCTTTATTCTCCTTAAATTTCACATTTAATTAACTTATTTAAAGTACTCGCTTCTCTGTTCTATTGTACTTTGTATAGGGAATTTTATTTTGAATCAAATATAATCCAGCCTATTATTTCAATTCCAATTGGATTGACTCTGAAACTTGGCGGGAAGAGAAAAAGTTTGAATCAATTGAATTCTGTCATTTCATTTTGGTTTTTTGCAAACGCCCCAAACTTTAAGAATGTTTTGAACAACTTTGAATTTAAAAAATGAATTTTTGAATTCGATCCAATATATTTCAAGTTTAGATTTCAGTGTGTTCAAAAGTGAAAAATTAAGTCGTATTCAAATTATTAATAAACATCAGACGTCTATATCAGTTAAAAACTGAAAGAATGAACGAGACGGACTTGTACTGTAGTGAAGGATGGATTAAATTTTGGGTCGATTATTATGACCCTTGGGATGTACCTGCGAGGTACTTCATTTGTGGGGTCGGGGTCATCACCAACATCTTCAATCTCTGGATTTTCAACCAGAAAAATATGCACAGTCCCACCAACAAATTATTTTTGGCGTTGGCGGTCTCAGATTTTTTTTTCGTGTTAACTCAGTTGGTACTGCTGCTATTGAATGTATACAAAGAGTCCTTTGAAAATGGATGGAAAACCGAGTCGATTCGGGTTTTACTTGAGATGCTAATTGACATTATTTGTTACGATGTAAGTGCACATTTAATTTAATATATTTAATATATTTTTTTTATTTAGAACTACAAGAATGAATTATTGAATTTGGAGTATTTGGAATTTCAGTTCTTCCACACCACCTCAATTTTCTTAATGTTGACAATTGGAATTTGGAGGTTGATTGGAGTCAAGTACCCACTCAAGGGGAGAGATTGGTTGGCTGGTCGAAATTCCCGATGGGCAATTATAATGGTTGTCATTACAACAGTTTTGTTGCTACCTCTTCAATATATGGGAGTCTCCATCGAACTTCTGGAGGAAGGGGTCAGAAATGGGTCAGAGGTAGTTCTTGAGTATCAGTGGCATCAAACAGAATTTGGCAAACACTTTCATTTTTGGATTCACGCGTAAGTGAATTAATTTAATATCTGAAACTTGCTTTAGATATAATTTGAGACAATAAAAATTTAACTGTTGGAATCGTCAAGCTTTATTTTATATTTGAATTTATTAGACTGATCGTGAAGCTACTTCCTTGTTTGCTGATGACGGGAGTGAGTGTAAATTTAATTGTGTTGCTAATAAAAGCAAAGAAAGTGCAAAACTTCAGACCAGAAGCATTGAGTCTTAACGATCATCATGAGAAACGACGGGAAGAAGCGGAACAAGCACAAGCAAAAGAGTTTGATCAGATAACCAAAATGCTCCTTGTAATTCTATTCCTATTTCTACTCACCGAATTTCCTATAGGGATATTTGACCTCATAACTCGATTTGTAGGGTCACCAGAAACTTTTTCAAAAAATTGCTTTTTCCCAATCAAAGGATTTTTGGAATTGGATGAACTAATTAGCAGCTGCTTCAATTTTTTTATCTATCTCTTCATGAGTCTCAATTTCCGATCCACCTTTTTCCTCCACTTTTCAAAATTTTGTCCTAATTTTTGTTGTAGGAAATATATCAACTCTGTCAGTGCCTATCGATTCAATTCACTCTCCTCTCCGACTCACACGAGGATATCTGAACATAGTATTTAAAGTGAGCTTTAAAGCAAAAGGGTAGTAGAGAATTAATAACCATTGAAATCTGGTCAGCACATTAATTTCTATTAATTTATGGCTTATTGTGAATGGTTGAAATACAAAAAGTGTCTTATTGTAAGTTTTTTAAAAATAAAATCTTGTCCGGAGGGACAGCAAAACCTCATGTCAATGTTTTAATTAAACCGAAAATAATTTTGTGACCACTTGCTTGACCTCTAGAGATCACTTTGCCAAAAGAAATGCTTTCACTGTCATGACCCCGTTGGTAACTACTTTAATTACTTCCAGCAATCAAATGGTACAAGTAGATCATAATTCAAGACTCAACAGTCTTCTTTTTCATTCGGTTTTATATCCGTCTGATAGTTTTGTACAACTTATATCTACTCAGTAAAATTTAGAATATTGTCTTTATTATCGTACAATGAAAATATGTTCAAGTAAAAACCAAAACCCGATTTACAGATTGGGGATTTTTGTTTCGCGTGCAAATGAAAAGTGTCCAGATCCAAATCAATTTGAATTTATGGAGATGCTTGCTTCTTCGTAACGTCCAGTACTCTAACTGGCCTGATTTCTCACAGGATTCAAAACAATGATATTTCCCCCTCCATTATTAAATCAAGGATTAATATCATTTCGTCAGCAAATTTTGTAATTCGTCAGATGGCGAGCCAGCGAGCCATAATATGCGAAAACGATTAAAGGACATGGCATGCTTAATTGGTAAAATTGCCCCCGGTTCGATTGACTTGAAACTCGGTACAAAGCTTCCCCCTGACCTTCCTGAACAATGTTTAATTTACCACTTTTCGAGTGATTGCCGCCTTTGACCTCTAGAGGTCATCAAAGTTGTCCCTCCATTCAATTGGAACTGCTAAACTTCGACGCCGATTAAGTATTCTCATTACAACTTGCACACAAAGTCTATACGCTTACATGGAGAA
>JAQHQX010000437.1:0-13134 GCA_034694425.1 Arrhopalites sp. Gr-Col-00791
TTCCGGTCACTATTTTTCTAACCTATCTAGTCGACCAGCAATTTATTAGATTTATTAATTCATTCAGTGTTATTAAAATGCTAAAATCAAGGGTTTGTGAACCCCATATTTTTTGTAAAAACGGATTTATAAACTTGTAGGAGCCAAATTTTCAATTTCCAGCTTCCAAACTTCAACTCAATATCCTGACCCTTAATGAACAGATGAAAATGTACCTATTTTATGCACACAACTTGGTATAATATTTACATAGTAGACTGTATTTCCTTAATTTGTTAATCAGTATTAATTTCAAAAGTAAAGTATTCCTGAAAAATATAACTTAGATAACTTTTCTATAAGCAGCATGATATAATTTGTCTAAAATTTAAATCGTTCGCCAATCTTTTTTGAAATAAATTTAGAACAGATTGCGATGTTTTCACCTCGTTTCATTGGTAACTGGTAGCATTGCTCAAAAGTCTAGTGACCGTCGTTCTAGTTACACTCAGGAACAAAAATTATCAGCTCCTTCAAAGTAGTTTCACAATGAAATATTCCCAGATGAAACTTGAGTTATGAAACGAGGTTGGTACCAAAAGGTAGCATGTCCTAAAGTATGATTGCCATTTAAATACTACGGTCCTCAGATCAAGGAGTCACGGACAAGGCCAGATCAAAGTTGCAAAGAAACTCAAAACTGATGAGGACAACTTTAGGGCTGTACACGAGATTTCCAAACGAATTGTGGTCATTTCGATTGAAAATGACCTCAGCAATCGAGATGTACAAAGATCTCGTGACAAGAGAATTTTCTATGTGGTCAAAAGCGAGATCAAAGTGGGCCATTTCCAATAGACGCAACCATTAGCGAGGAATCTGGAGGGAGGAATTTGTCAGATGGAATACTTATTGCACTTTCAGAAAGTTTACAACTATATTTATTTGTTCAACAATTCGAAACGTTTAACATACAAAAAAAACTATAATTTTGGTATAGTTAGATTCGCAATGAAAAACTTCGTTAATCGTTGCGTTTATTGGAAATGTCGCACTTTGACTTCGCTTTTGACCATAGAAAATTTCCTTGTCACGAGATATTGGCACCACTCGATTCCTGGAGTCATTTTCTATCTAAATGACCACAGTTCGATTGGAGAGCTCTTGTACAGCCCTAAAGTCGTCCTCGTGAGTCTTCAGTATTTAAGGGACAATCATACTTTAGGACAGGTTAGCTTTTGGTACCAACCTCGATTCGTAACTTAAGTTTCACCTGGGAATATTCTATTCTCAGATAAATTGACAGAAAATAGCTTAGATGTGGAAATCACTTCTATTTAAGAAAGTTTTATTAATTCATAAGTATTATTAATTAATTTCTTGATCCTGCTCGGACATGTCTAAATGGCGTGTAGTAATGCTATGGTACCTAGTGGTGACGCACAAAGCTTGAGCACGAGGTCTGCCATCGAAGAGCACTAGATTCAAGAGACTAAAATTTCATTTTTTTTAGGAAAATAATGATCTGGAGATTGAGTGCTCCGTAAGCAGTAATATTGTTGTTGAATACTATACATTACACATTAGAATGTTAACTATAAATGTGTACTGACACTAATTTTTCCGTTTATTTAAAATGCAAATGTAACAACACTATGGCATCATCGACCTATGGTGCTTAATCATCGAATATTTGAAATGCGTCCCAGGGCCGTGTAAGTGAAACTGTACAAATTTTATTAAATTTAAAAACTCAGGAGCCATGTTAGCCATATACAGAGCCCGGATTAGCGCAATCCCGCGGCTGCCATTGAGCACCGTTCTTTCTGCAGGAAGGGGTGATTGCGCAACAGCGTCTTGGTATGCGGGCGCCTGTCTTGGCCGAAGGTACAAAAAAGTTACAATTTAGCGATTATTCCAACAAGTGAATGAGTTTGAGCTAATCCGGGAGGAGACTGCTGTTCATGGTGTAGCTGTTTTAATGCATTAATTGTGGTTTGTAAATCATTTTTGAAACTCAATTCTAAATTCAACTACTAATCTTGTTTTCTGGGCTGGTGCCGCCACTTTAAAATGCAGTGTTCCAAAGTGAGCAAACATTACAAACCTTTTCCGTCATTATATTTGCTAGGGTTTTTAGTAAAAAATATCTATGAACATTTCATCACAATATATACATGATTTTTTTCTGGATGCACATCGAATGGTTTATCAGGATTGCCCGGTAAGAGTGGTTTCGTGGTTGCATGATCTTGCATGTTCAAAAATCCTAACCGAATCATGATGATGAAGTATAAGTTACGAATTTTTATTCACCACCTCAAGACACATTTGGGGAGTATTAAATCAAAGATCTTCACTGAATGATAGTCACAATTGTGGAATTATGCAGCCACGAGTTGTTTAATTATTTTTAGCTTAAATTGATCTAGACGAAAGTTCTAATTGTTTGAAGCTCAAGTTTTATGTGGCCATAATTTCAAGTACAATAATGTCTTATGTTAATTCAACAGTTTGTACGAGAATGCTATAAGGTGAGTTGAAACTTAATGACTACTGCTGTTTTTGTCTGAGATATAATAAGACGGAAAATATAGCAAATGTAAAACAGTTTATATGCCCGACTCTGATGATTCAAATTTCTTTACTGTACTCCTACAAGTATTGGTCACGTTATGATGGTCAATACAAGAATCACTTTTCGACGATAAGTTGTACTGATATTCATAAAAACATATATTTTACAGCATCAAATAATTACACAACGCGACAAAAAATACGCTACCGCGGCAAATGCGGCCGCATCAAAATAATAATTCGTAGCCACAAAATACTACTCAACGACGGCAAATTAATACACTCCACGGCAAATAAATAAATAAAATTTCCTGTTGGTGAAGTCAATCAATCTGTTGCGATGACATTCGTTGTATGCAAACCGTGAACAAAGCGAGCTAGGTAAGAGAACTCCAAAAACAGTGACGCCGCCTATCGAAATGTTCGATTGTCTATGAAGTTCATAAAAAATCCGCTGGATGTCAGCACTGTTCCCTACGGTAGGTCAGTAATTCCGGTAGTTGGCGCTGTGATTTGAATTTATTCGCCGTCAATGCATTCATTTGACGCCGTTGCGTATTATTTTGTTGTGGTGTACGATTATTTTGCAGTTGCCAGAAATGATACCCATATTTAAACGCAACAATTGTTACGATGTTACTAGCAGTCTATTTGTATAGTTTTTTTCCAGACAGATTATGTTTTACATCTGTTGAAAATGTTGGCAAAAAGTTAAATTGTCTAAAAAAACGTTTGTTTTCTAACTTTACAGAGCTGTCTTGTAAGTTTCTTTTTTAAGTATAATGATTTGCATACTGTTACTATGTTTAAGCAATTAATCATAATTGATCTATGAAACTTTTGTTCTCATAAATATTTTGAAATTTATGCAAAAAATTTAGAGCAATCCGGAAGGAGATATTTGTCAGGTGGAATACTTATTGCACTTTCAAAAAGTTTACAACTATAATTATTTGTTCAACAATTCGAAAGGTTTAACATACAAAAAAAACTATAATTTTGGTATAATTAGATCCACTATGAAAAGCTTAACAACTTTTGTCGCAGAGTTTCAGTAGTAAATGAAACTTGTAGAGAATTTTTTGTAACAACAAAACTTTTTCCAAGAGGGTTTTTTCGTCAAAATTTCTCTCTCTTTACTCTCTCTCTACATTCCTCTTGATTCCTCACTAATCGTTGCGTCTATTGGAAATAGCGCACTTTGACATGGGTTTTGACCACATAGAAAATTCCCTTGTCATGAGATATTGGCACCACTCGATTCCTGGGGTCATTTTTTACCGAAATGACCACAGCTCGATTGGAAAGCGTGTACAGCCTTAAGTCGTCCTCGTGAGTTTTGAGTATTTTAGGAACAATCATACTTTAGGACAGGCTATTTTTTGGTACCAATCTCAATTCGTAACTCAAGTTTCACCTGGGAATATTCCATTGTCAGATAAATTGACAGAAAATAGCTAAGATTTGGAAATCATTTCTATTCGAGAAAGTTTTCCATTTTCGAGTCGTGACCCGACTCGGAGATGTCTAAATGGCGTATAGTAGCATTATGGTACCTAGTGGTGACACACAAAGCTTGGGTACAAGGTCTACCATCCAAGAGCACTAAGACAACTCGTTCATTTTTGTTTAGAAACCAGATGAGGATGAGTCAGTGAACTGCAGGGTAAGCAGTAATATTTTTGTTAAATACTATACATTAGGATGTTAGCTATAAATAAGTACTGACACCAATTTTTCCACGTTTATACAATGTAACAACACTTTACCATCATCGACACATATGGTGGTTTACTATCGAATATTTGAAATGCGTCCCAGGGCCGTGTAAGTGAAACTGTACAAATTTTATTAAATTTAAAAGCTCAGGAGCCATGTTAGCCATATCCAGGGCCCGGATTAGCGCAAGCGCGTGGCTGTCATTGAGCATCGTTCCTTCTACAGGAAGGGGTGATTGCGCAACAGCGTCTTGGTATGAGGGCGCCTTTCTTGGCCGAAGGTACAAAAAAGTCACAATTTAGCGATTGTTCCAACAAGTGAACGTGTTTGAGCTAATCCGGCAGGAGACTGTTGTTCATGATGTAGCTATTTTAATGCATTAATAGTGGTTTGTAAATCAACTTTTTTGAAACTCGATTCTAAATTCAACTACTAATCTTGTTTTCTGGGCTGGTGCCGCCACTTTGAAATACAGTGTACGAACGTGAGCAAACATTACAAACCTTTTCCGTCATTATATTTGCCAGGGTTTCAAGTAGTAAAGAATTATGAACATTTCATCACAATATTTACATGCTTTTTCTCTGGATGAAAATCAAATGGTGTAGAAGATTTGCTCGGTAAGAGTGATTTCGTGGTTGCATGATCTTGCATATTCGAAAACTCCTAACCGAATCATCATAATGAAGTATGCAGTGGGAATTTTTTTTCACCACCTCAAGACACAGTTGAGGAGCGTTAAATCACAAATTTTCAGGATATTCACAAGATGTGCAAGATCATGCAGCCACGAATTGTTTAATTATTTTTAGTTTAAATTGATGTAGTTGAAAGTTCTAATTGTTTGAGGCTCCAGTTTATTGGCGCCATGGTTTCAAAATAAAATAATGTCTGATGCTAATTCAAACAGGTAGGCGATTCTGTTTGCCAGGAGGTGAGTTGGAATCTAATCAATACTGCTGCATGTTCTGTTTTTATCTGAGATATTATTAGACGGAAAATATAGCAAATGTAAAACAATTTTAATGCTCGACGGACCATTCGTTTTCCTACACGCATTGATCACATTACGATGATCAATACAGAATGGAAACCTTTTTAGAGCAATAGAGTTACTCTTTTTGGCCATATCTTTAGCTAATCTTGGTATTTAAGAAAGGTATACATTTAATGCCGCAGTAAAAAAAATACAAAACCGTAGTAAAAAATAAAAACCACAGTACACAAGTTTTCTGGTTTTCTGTAACGTAGAACGCTTCGCTCGGTATTTGGATCAAGAAAATATCAATATAATCAAATACTGCGGTTTCTGTTTTTTACTGCGGCATTATACATATCGCAGTTCCACCATGGAAAATTCCGGTAGGAGAAGTCAGTGTCTTTTTTGTTTTCTCTAACTGCTCTCGCTACGTCAAAGAAACTCTAAAAACACTGATGCCACCTACCGGAAGATGGTAGAGCTACTGACTTACTGTGGAATAGTGCATCTAGCTGATTTTTTATGAACTTCATAACGCATAAACAATTCCAGTAGGAGGCGTCAGCAATGATGAGATTCATTATACTGAAGTAGCGAGCTAGGTTAGAGAAGTTATGTCCATGCAAAAATCACTTTTTGACTCCGTTGTATTGCTAATTAAATGCAAAAATTAGTACGATATCGCTAGTAATCCAACGTTTGTACAGTTTTTTAAGGATAGATTATGTTTCAAATCTGTTCAAAATGGCGCCAAAAAAGACATTTACTAAAAAAATGTTTGTTTTCTGACTTTACAGAAATGTTTTGTAAGTTTTGTTTTCAAGAATAATGATTTGCATACTGTTACTATGCCTAACTAATTAATCCTCATTAATTTATAAAACTTTTGTTCTTTAAAAATATTTTGAAATTCTTGCCGAAAATTTAGAAGGAGAAGGTAAATTCAAGATTACGCTGTTTGTACTATCCGTTTGATCAAACAAAGTGTATTCAATTACGTTGCCTCAATCGTAAAAATATTGAAGATTTTTATATAATTTTTGCTCTATTCAATGGTATCTTCCGATGGTCACAGAAGTGCTAGGTAAAGTGGCACACACTGGACTAATTTTAAGAAAAAAGCGAACGGGAAGGGAATTTTCGAAAACACTCAGATTGGCTAAATGAAAGTAGAAGTTGATGTGGGGTTGATGGGAGCACAATTTGACCAAATATCAAAATATTTGAAAATTATCTTGTGGTGTAAAATTTATTTTGAAAATTCCAAGTTACATTCAAGTCTATTGAAAAACTACCAAACTTCGCTGTAACCTCGGTCCGACCTGGTCCGACTAACTAACCACTAGAATTTATTAAGCTCTATTTGTAGTCAACTATTTTACCAGAATTGGCTGCTAGAACCTGGAAGTTTTGTATAATTTCCTAGTTGAAGTTGGTTAATTTTGCATTTGTTTACATGGAAATACAGACTAAATTAACCCTAATTTTTCAAAATTCTCCAAAACAATTTTAAAATTATATTCTGAGTTTGGTCAGGTAGTGGGTAAGTTTCTCAAGTGAAAAAAGTCATTACGCACAAAATTTGCTTTTTTCTTGAATCTGGTCCAGTGTATGGCAGTTGACTTTCATTAATCTACTCTTTTATTTAGCTATTTCTAATCTACAATTTGTAAACTCATTCAGTGAATCTGTTCCCATTTGTTTTCAGAAACTCGTTGGGAAACCGACTTGATGTGTGATGAACACTGATGCCGACCTAGGATTGCCTTTTGTCTTGGTATTTTGAATAGTGTTTGATTGCTGTTGAGAGAATTTATTTTATGGGTAATTACCGAAGGTGCTTTCTGTTCAACAGGATTCTCTTTCTGCTTGGTTGCTGCAGAACGATGTTTAGGTTAACCTTTTAGAATATCCTTTAATCATTTCCAACCGAAGTAATTTTTGTGATTCCTCTAATATTTCATTAAATGTACATGAGCTTGGAACAACAGTCTAGCCCACTACACTAAGTTTAGTTCCTAAGCATTAAATTTACGGTGCACCTGATATTTAACTATGTATTTGTACACTATAGGGTTACTGAAGTCGTAAAGAATAATTTCCTCATGTTTTTAATTTAATCGGATCGCATCTGACCTTTCGGTGACCTTACTCGAAGAATCAACTGAGCATTATAGCTTTTAAATTATTTTAAATTGTTTTTCGAAAAATGGGCCCAACCAACAACGAAAAATGCTTTCAGATTTAACGTGACAGAATACTTGGGCAGCTCCTAGCCTGTACTTCAGAAATATTCATCCAGTCCTATACAAGGGCCAAACCTTGTGCATTCAAAAGCTTCAGGTATTACAGGGTTAAGCATTTTCGAGTGATCGCCTTCTCTGACCTGCAGAGGTCACAATAGTCATCTGGGATCAAGAGCCCTGACCCTCTAATAAAATTTGAGACCTACTTCAGGACTCAATTATTAATCTAATTCAAAATTAACACTTCCCAACTTAACTTTGATGTCTCCCTAATAACATTTAAGCATTTTGTCGTGTATTCCCCGATGTATTACTAACAAATTTTAACTAAATAATTCCAGCAAAAACAGTCCTGAGTGAGGACTCTTGACCCGTGATAAGTATTGTGACCTTTGGAGATCAATACAATCGATCATTTGAAAAGTAGTCCATTACAACGTTGTTCAAGGAAACCTCAGGAAAATTTCTGTCACTTTTCCTTCAATCGGAAAGGTGTTTGGTGTCAGACGGACAGATGAGAAAGATGTTCTCAGGACAAATCTTTGCTGCTTCGCTTCTCGTCTCCAGAATACAATTCGGCGACTGAAAGCGTTACGAAGTGACGGTTTGAACATTTTCAAATTTTTTTCTGCTTCTATCCTAAATATTTGCATTTATGTAAAACCTTGTTCTTAGAGTATTTATTTACATGTTGTATATACTCTAAGGACTCGTTATTTTAGAAACTCGAGCTCTGAAATGCGAGTTTTAGCTGTTGTCAAGTCGCACACTGAACCAGTTTCAAGAAAAATCGAATTGTCTATATAATGATTTATTCACTTGAGAGACCTCTCCGCTACCTCAGCAAACTCAAAATATAAGTTCAAAGCTTTTTCCGAGAATTTTGAAAAATGAGGGTTAATTTAGTCTGTATTTCCATGTAAAAAATACAAAATCAACCAACTTCAATTACAGAATTTTACTAAAGTCGCAGATTGTCGCAGCCAATTCTGGTAGAATAGTTGACTACAAACAGAGCTTGAAAAATTCTAGAGCAGTTTAGGTCTGACCGAAGTTGCAGTGAAGTTTGGTAGTTTTTCAATAAACTTGAATGCAATTTGGAATTTTCAAAATACGTTTTACACCACAAGATAATTTTCAAATATTTTGAATGTTGGCCAAATTATGTTCCCATCAACCCCACATCAATTCGTACTTTCATTTCCCCAATCGAAATCACTTCAAAAATCAGCCACAGTTCGCATTTATATTGAAATTGGTCCAGTGTGATACGATTGGAGTTTTTTAGTGCAGACGGACAGACGGACGGAAAAACAATTTAATTCATAAGGTGCTTCTCTTCCCTGAGAATGAACAAGATTTTTATTTTTTATTTTTTTTCCAGATGCAATGGTTACTGCCCACGTCCATTGTGGTTGAGGCCACATTTTATTCGTCTGTGACCTACAAATCCACCAAATCAATAATAACGAAAAACATTCGGGGCTATTGAGCTCTTGATTCCATAAAGAAATTCCAGCCCAATCACTCCATAAATGACTTTTCTGCAATTAGAATTAAACCAGGGTATATCAAATGGGTTTTATTGGGTCGTAAATTGACCCAGGTCATGAGGGAAATGGGGAAAATTTAAATAAATTCAAATTTAACGGCGGTTAATAGCGTCAATTTTACCCAAAATATCCCGACTCAGAAAACCCACTTGGGCCGGGTCTATTACGACGAACCAGAGTTTTTCCATACGCTGAATTAAACAAACGAACAAGTTCATTGTTTATGAACTTCAGGGTACATAGAAATTACCTTTAGGTGGCATCAGTGTTTCCGATTTCATCTAAACTAACTCGCTTCGCTCACAACTTCCCTGAAATTAATCTCCCCATAACTGACGCCTTCTACTGGACTTTTTCATGAACTATAAGTTTACAACAAAATCCGCTAAATGTCAGCACTGTTCCCCACGGTAAGTCAGTAGTTCCGCCAACTTCCAGTAGCTGGCGCTGTGATTCACTTTTTACTGTGGTTTCCATTATTTAAAGGCTACACCTATTATTTAGACATTCGATTTATTATTTAGAGGCTAGACCTATTATTTAGAGGCTGGACCTATTGATTAGAGGGACCATTATATTTATTCTCTTGTGGAGTGAGCACAATCAACACAAGTCGAATAGTGAATTCAAAGAGGAAATTAAATTAATTGTATTAAAACACGTAATTACTACCTGACTGTACATGTCCTCTCTGGCATACTGAAAATGTCACTTGTAAGGCGAACATTTTGGCAACTGGAGGGAAATTCAGAGTTGATATTTCCCCACACTCACACAGACAGAGACACGACCTAGAGACTTGCTTCAATCTTGACCAGTCACGATTCAAATTATTTTTAGAAAATTCTCCGTGTTTTTCTGTCCTTTAAGGAAGTTTAAACTAAAATTTCACTGTCGGGAGCGAACTGGAGGGAAATTCAAAGTTGATAATTTTCCACACTCACTCAGACAGAGAGACACGACCTGGAGACTTTCTTCTCCGCTTATGTATCTATCAAACGCTTAGTTATTTTCAAAACATTCTCAATGGCTTAATAAAATTATCAGTTGGTTATTGGAAAAATTAATCGCGAAATATTAGAGGTGTGCATAAATGAAAATCTTTGGAATCATGAGTCGCTGCGGAAACTGAGGTGCTGTTACTTGACCCAAGTGACTTAAGTAGATAAGTACCATTACATTTAGGCCAAAAAAGATGGAATAAGGTTTACAGATAATTGTCCAACCGATAAAATAGAATATCTTTTCATTAAATAATTATGACAATCAAACGAAAGTTCTACTTTCTCCGATTCAAAAGTTGAATAATTCTAGCTTGAAATACTAATATATGTAAAAATATTAAATCGTCAGTAAAAAATATTACATGGTTTTATTGAAGTAGCGAGCGAAGCGAGCATTTAGATGTACCAGAAACACTGATTATTTTTACTGACGATTTAATATTTTTACTCACGATTTCAATATTTTTACTGACGCCAAAAAGATCACCCCTAATATATTAGTGTTATCTTGACTGTGCAATATTATTTTAAGCGCTACTTGAGTCATCAAAGCCAAGAAATTATCTAAATGCTGTTTGTTGAAGTCAAAATTAGTCAACTTTCAGGCTCGAGAAATATGAAAAATTATAACTTTTATGTCATCGTCATAATTATTCGATGAAAAAATATTCTATTTTATTGGTTTTACAATCGTCTTTAAACATTATCCTAAATATACAATAGAAACTCATTAAGCCGGTGTGGCTTAAACCGGTGAACCTGGTTAAGTCGGTGTATCCTTGGGTCCCCAATATAGAGTGAGCTCTAACGAAATGAGACTTGAATTCACTTGAATTAAGGAACGCCGTTAGAGTTCACTCTAAGTTCTAAGTTGCACTTTGCCCCAACTCCCATTTGATTAACATTACAAATTCAAACTACTTGAATATTCCGCGTATGCAACTTTGTATGCGGGTTTTTCACCGACTTAGCCAAAGCCGGTGGTTTTCCAAGCCCGTCTCCCCTTCAGCAACCGGCTTAATGAGTTTCTACTGTATTTCACCTAAACGTAATGATACTTATCCATTTAAGTCTGGAATAATTAAAATTAAAGTTTGGAGTTGGAAACTGCAAACTTTTCCATGGAGTTAATACGTAAATGACATTAAATAATTAATTAAATGTGTTTAAAGTGTTCGAAAAATTAAAATTTGAGTAATATCCGAAAACTGAACCAAATGCTGTAATAATCAGCATTGAAACCAATTTAACTCGTTGTGTTGGAGTAAGAATAATTAAAAAAGTGCTAATATGGACATCCCATGGAGGACTCATTGGAACTAGTTCGCGCCACGATCCGATCGGATCGGATGAATCCGTCAGATGGTCGGAAGTATCCGATCCGTTGAGAAGTCTTCTTAATTAATTTCCAATTAAGTTAAATGTTTACAAGTCAAATTGTGGTAGTTAATCCTTGACATTGATTGACCAGCCTTGTAAGTGGTCACATCAACTGCCTTTGATTAGGGTGTGAGAGTTTGAGTTACTGAAAGAATATCACTTTTCTATGGGAAATCAAACAGCCAAAAACCAAACCGATTCTTAAAGCATGAGCATTCGCAGCTGAATTTTTAGTTTGTTTTTCAAACGCTCCATCTAGCGATCTGATCCCCTTGTACCGCTAGATGGAAGTTTTCAAAAATCCAACAACTCAATCATAATGAAAATCAAAAGCTGTGGGTTTTAGAAAACAATCGAGTTTATTCTAATATTATAAAGCATTCAAGGTATAATCAACGAATCAGATTCTAACATGTTAGGAATTATTTTATTCTGACATGCTTCTGGTTAATGCTGTCCATATATGAGAATGTAATATGGACTATAGGCTTCATATTCGTGAATTATTAAAAATAGTTAATTATGTTAATTATGTAAGAGCTGAAGTGTACTCAAACTGAGCTACTCATCAAGTAAATTGAGTTGTCAATCAACATGTTTCATGACGTCAACTCGTTTGCTGAATCTTTTCAACGATCTTTTGTGCTCATTTACACTGAACTGTGGCTCAGACTCCCCTACTAAGGCCAAGCAGTTAATAAAATTCAGCCACTTTGTCCGCTCAAGGAATTCAGATTGGAAAGATACAAAATGTCAATTAGTGAAGGCCTAAAAGTATTTGCACAATCGGTCAACTTTGGCCACAAAGTCGGTTGGGTCCCCTACTTCTTTGACAAGAACAAAAGGATGTACTTCAACACTTCCAGACGTTACAAGTACCAATTGTGGGTGTCACTGATAGTCCTTTTACTCTACGACATTTTTCTAGCTGTTCGTCTAGTCCAGATACTCTACATGGCAGACGCGAGTCCAAGACAAAAATTTAGATCCTGCTACATGTTCACGATCTACATGATCATCAACATTAACTTCTGGATAACCTTGAAAGGCTACGGATATCAACACAAAGTCATTAATGCCTTCTTGGACACTTGCGCAGTTTGGAATTGTAAGTCCAATTTATTTTTAATCAGGCAAAATTTTTAACATCGATTTTTTATTTGGCAGCTAAACTCACAATCAGTCATGGTACGAGCTCCACCCATTTGGGTAAAGACAAAGTTGCTCGAATCTCTAGAGTGAGCATAATAACGATGATTACGATGACTCTGTCGCGTGCCCTTCGGGTCTTTTCGGCTCCAGATTCTTTGGAGATGTTGACATCTCTATCATCGGAACCTCAAAACCTCCCTCTGGCAATAAAGTTGGTGGTTGGGCTGATTCATTTTTATATTGGAGGATTTATACTCTACTTCCTTCTGTTTCATGCAATTCCAACTTATCTGTATGTTGACTTGGTCGTTACGGTCTTGAGTCGTACAAAGTAAGTTTATGAAGTACTAGCACATTTTACTTTTATTTAGAATTTTCAAAGAAACTGGTACACTGGAAGTTAAGACTGATGAGTAATTGGGCTTTTGTCACAGGATCGTTAAAATAGACGGAAGAAATTGGAATTTGTCATCTCAGGCTCTGTCTGACCTCTACCATGAATTTATGGTGCTTCAAAATAATTTCAATTCCAGCTATGGATTATT
>JAQHQX010000438.1:0-13134 GCA_034694425.1 Arrhopalites sp. Gr-Col-00791
CACGCGCTTTCGAATGATGTATTAAAAGTCGGAGGAGCGCCACTTTGACGAAATAATGGGCGGAAACTATAGTAGAGTCAAGTTAATCAACATGAAATCACTCAAGCTCACAATTGAAGAGTGAAATAATAATCAAACAAAATAATATCTTTTAAACGAGATCACCACAGAAAAAAATTAATTTGACTTTAGATATTTGGTCATATATTAGAAAAAGGAGGAGCTATGTGAATTTTGAATTTCGCGGGTACTGCACCAGACCACGCATCTGGTACATGAACCTGTATCTGAGCCGTAAGTGTTTTCGGAGTTCTCTAACCTCGCTCGTATCGCTCGCTACTTCACTCAAACGAACGTAACCAGATGCACATTCCTGGTGCATGTACCCACAAAATGCAAAATTCACATAGCTGCCCCTAATTGCTAATAGGAGGCTCCTGTCCCTTATTGTGTAATCGAACCAGACTTTTTAATACTTTTCATCAGAAACTACTTGCACTTTGTAAAATAAGATAGTAAAAATTAATCAATGAGGGTAGTTAAAATCCAATTGAAGTCAAATGACAATTTAGTGTTGAGTAAAAAAACTTTTAATGTTTCAAAGTTGACTCAAGACCAAATTTGTGTTTTATCAGCCAGTTCGGAAAATTGTGACGGTATTTGAGTCTCTCCGATCATAGACGTGTTCATATAAAATTCCAAGTTATAAAATCACATTTTGGATTCACGACCTCCAGTAGAATCAGCAAAAAACGGATGTGAACAAGAAACAAGTACAAAACAATCGTGTTGGTTCAAAAGGGCCAATTTCCCACGAGGATTCTGTCATGTCCAAAAGGTGAAAGGGTGCAGATAAAACCGAACCAACATCAAGTCACCCATCACCCTCTGTTCATCGTCAGCCTCCTTTTATACTTTCATTTATCCTCAACGGGACGGGCCTCTACCCGGAAGGGGCTTTAGAATAAAGCGGGAATTTTGTTTCTATTTTTGAAATTAATCAAAACTTCAACTAGAAATAATGACATCTCGAACAATCATCCCTGAGTCCCTAAGGTCATTTTGACTAACACCCGCATGAACATCTTAGTTCAGTTTCACAATTTCTTGGTATTTCATTATTCTATTTCCATTTCCACGGACTTTTGTCTTATTTAAAGCTCACAATTCCAAGGAAATGTCAAGGGTTCACAGCTGGAGTTTTGGAACAGGTTCAATAATAGAAGAAAGGACCAACCTCTTCAAGTGTCCCTTCCTCATACGAAGGGTAATACAATTGTATTTGTAAAACATTTTCATTCAAAGTTTTCGCTTTGTGGGGAAGAGAATTGAATATTTTTGTGGACATCGAAATCAACAGACTTTTCTACACGATTAAATTTCCTGCACATAAAGTCGAGCATCAATTAACTAAACCCCCCCAGTCAATAATTTCAACGAGATTTGGCCAAACTGTTAATTGGACTTCATCTAAGTTCCACCCAACTTTTGCTCAAAACGTTCAGGTTGAAGGTGAGTTGAAATGTTCATTTAACTTTGACGAAGAGTAACTTACACCGGACCAACAAATGAGATCATCCCTACTCACAAGGGGATCTTTATTAGTGACAACGCTAGATTGAAATGAAACTTGGGAGGCGTGTTGCACTCTATTAGCGGACCAATTTTGGTAATATAACTTGCTGCAAGAAATTCCATCCTGCCCATTCAGAGGTCAATAATGAGTCAAGTCCTATAACCGCAAATTTTAAAGTTGGTCCTACAATTCCGAAGAAATACTATTCGATGCGGAATGTCATTCTGAACAACTTTTTTCATTGCACCGAAGTTCTATCTCGACAAATTAATCATGTATAGAGGATTTATTGAAACAAGTCAGGCACATTATGACTAGTTTCCAATACTTGTTGAAGCAAATCCTCTATACATGATTAATTTGTCGAGATAGCGCTTGCAATGAAAAAAGTTGTTCAGAATGAAATTCCGCGTCGAACTGTATTTTTTCGGGCTAACTTTAAAATTCGCTGTCATAGCACCTGACCCATTTTTGACCTCTGTAGGGTCAGCATGAAATTATATGCTGCAAGTTATATTACCAAAATTGGTCCACTAATAGAGTGCAACACGCCTCCCAAGTTTCATTTCAATCTGGCGTTGTCACTAATAAAGGTCAGATTGGCTTAAAAACTGCAGCTAAAATTCACCTGTTATAGTCAATCATAATTACCAATAACTGTAATAACTATGTAGGGTTATAGGGTGTTAACCACAATTCAAAACCTTTACCTGCTTTCAATGTGGCTCGTCCCAAATTATCTAATATGTTCAAAGTTGAAGTACAATAATCGAATAATTTGATTGTAGATGCAGAATCTTTCAAATGAAATTCAATTTTTCAATTGCAACCAAAAATCATTCACTACAAGTGGAAGCTTAAAACTTCATGAGGTGGTCCACACCAAAGTGAAGAAATTTGAGTGTTCCGAATGCAACAAAAAATTCACCCAAAAATCCAATCTGATCACCCACAAGAGGATTCATTTGGAGGAGAAACCATTCGCCTGCCCACAATGCCCATTCACAACCAACTACAATGGACACTTACAAAGACACATGACTCGTATTCATTCGGATGATCGTCCATTTAAATGTGGAGAGTGTCATTATGCAGCCAAAACAAAAACAGAATTGAATAGTCATTTGGTTGTGCATTTGGGTGAGGAGGAGAAGGAAAAGATCAAGAAGCACAAATGTCCACACTGCCCCTATAAATCTATTCAATCAAATGACATGAAGCGACACTTGAGGACCCACTCGGGGGTGAAGCTCTTTCCTTGTCCCCACTGCCCACACACGAGCACCCACTCTAGTTCTTTGAAGGCCCACATTGCCCATTGTCACACGGGAGAGAGAAAATTCAAGTGTGAACTTTGTGACTATTCTGCAGTCACCAATGGAGAACTGAATGTCCACATGAGGACTCACACGGGAGAAAAACCCTACAAATGCACATTCAAGGGATGTAAATATTCATCTGCTGAATTGTCAAATCTTAGACAACATGAAATGATTCACAGGGGCGAGAAACCGTTCAAATGCCTCCACTGCAATTATTCTGCAACACAAAATTCTGCTTTGAAAACTCATTTGAAAACTCACAAGATGAAATCCAAATCAGTTGACAGGAAGGAACGAGTATACGGGTGTAAAGTGAGGAATTGTCCATTCAAAACTTCAAATTAGAAAAATTTGACTCTACATTTGAATCTGAAACACAAACTCCCACTCATCTCAATTAAAAGAATTGACCCACAAATGGAGATTTCAAGTGGATGGAAATATTAAATTGATTCCGCAGAATTGAACAAGGACCACCATGGACTCAAAGTCTCCCCTTCAATCCAAAGCGTCCGGTAAATTAGGCAAGTGGAGACTAAACTGCTGTCCTAGCAAATAATTTGGTAATCAGAGAAATGAAATGTCACATGTCAATTTAAAACTTGTTGAACATAAAATGAGAATAAATTGTAAGTCTAAATGGTCAACATTTATCATTAATTGATTAAATATTTACAAGACGTTACTCAAAATATAGCCGCGATAGGCAAACTGAACTGGAGATCAAAAATCTTGTCTACACAACATCCTCGTTAGATATTCGTCATGTGAGTGGTTTGGCTCAAAACTTATTTTGTCGCTCAGAATATTCACAAATCTCAACTGGTATAAACAGGACATCTGAGTACCGTTTTCATCTTTCTTATATTTGCATTTGATGTTTTAACTTGCAACTCCCACTCGTGCCAAACCGTAAAGCGGTTCCGAGTCAAAGAAATTGAACGTAATTATATTATAAGCTGTTTCCATTGACAGTTTGGTGTCTATTGTTATCACAGTAGCGTACTCCATCAAGTCAATGTCAATGTAGTAAATTCCAAAGGATTTTTGCATGTTGATATTTCACATTTTAAAGGAGATTCCAGTTTAGCCTCTTCCAACCTGAACTTGTCCCATCTTCTTGACTAACAAATTCAACAATCTCGTGATGACACTGCGTTTTCCATGAATCCACCTCAGAAATCTAAAACACAAAAAATTCATCAGAAATTTCAGTATGAATTTACACGAGAGGATTCATTCAGTTGGAAAACATTTCGCCTGCCCCCAATATCCTTACATAACCACGTATGCAAGTGACCACTTGCATAATCACGTAGTCTGTATTCGTTCGGATGATCTGTCACTAAAATGTCGAGAGAGTGTGACTGTAACACAAAAACAAAATCCATTTGAATAAACATTCGGTGGTGCAGTTGGTTGTGGGGAGAAGTTAAACCATTTGCAAATTCTTCCGCTGCCCCAACATGTGAACGTAAACACGGAGTACCCTAAAGTCTAATGATATAGCTGGTTTTGTGAATTAGCCTGGTTAAAATCTAAGAATATTCCGTTTTAGGTCGGATTTTATCAGGAGATTTTACGGTGTAAAAGTTTACTACAATATTTGGGCTCACTTTGATGCACATGAACAGAGTACATTCCCTTCCATATAATTTCCTTTGTTTGTATGACAAACAAATATGTGATTAAAGCTGTAACTGCAAAGAAAAAGCTGATTTTGATAAGTTTTGAATTAGTTTCAGACCTTCTAGGGGGTCAAATTTTTCCAATGTCCCTTTGAGCCCAATTGAAATTGTGCATATTAATTATATTTGGAAATATCCTACCTCAAAAGTTTCAATGTCCAAATGCAAAATGTTGGTTTGATTTTGAATCCACATAATAAGAGCCAAGTGGTGACACTTTAAAAAACACAAAGACCATTCCCTTGTGAGCACTGACCCCATTTATTTGGTCAGAAGTCACCAAACGCTGACGAGACACAGAATGGAGAAACAGGGCGAATGCTTTGAGCCAACTCGTGTGATCTTCCAAACTCTGGCTAATTGTTCTCCCCAAAATATTTTTTTACATTCACGCCCTGTGAATAAATCAAAGTACAATTCAACAAGTGATAAAGCAACAGTTGGTCAAGTCAACCACTCAATTGTGTGAAAAAAAATTTATTGGACATCTGGCCTCCTGACCATGTCACAGTGTCCATAAAACTATTTTAGTTCACATCAACGTTTTATTGATTTAATTATATACATCACACCTTGTGCCAATCACAGACAAATTGTAGCACTTGGTTTTCAATTATATCATTAATTTTCATGAGTCGAAACAACAACACAAAATATTAAAAGTTGAGCAGACACGAGAAATGTGTGTGTTGATCAGACGCTTCGAATGTGCTATAGATCTGTTGGATTGACAAGTCTCAAAAGACAAAATGCTTTAACAGGGATTTTACAGGACAAATGAAATGTTTAATAATTAGCATTTGCAATCCTGAAACTCGTAGATAGAAAATCTCCAAATTTGGCCAACTAGATTCGAGAAAATTCATTTTGATGGAATAAATCTTTAACATTGAAAAAGAGACAAGTAGTTGATAACATTGAAAATTATTTGATGGACATTCGACGGCGAATCTTTTGATTTCGCAATTTTTCACCCACCCAACGACGAATGTAGATCATCCGATGTACCAGAATATTCCACATATTTGTATGCATTTCCCATACCCTTCGACAAAAATAGATCCACTTGATCCGACAGATGAATTCCACAAAGAGAAGAATTGCAGACACAGAAATAGCCAGAGCAGCCAACTCAAAGATCAAATGAATATCCGACGACACAAGTCCAAGTGGCCTCGCCTCATCAAGATGCTCACTTGAATCCGATAAAGTCGAATTGCTGACTGATATCCCCTCATTTTGAATCTTTTCCCATTTACTCCAATAATTATAAATTCCAGAGACCGCTAATATTTTGATTCTGGTGGGAACCAAATTCCCAACGAGTTTAGAAAACATCAACTGCAAGGACGATGTGGAAATGAGAGTGTAGCTGAAGGATTGGACTGTCTTCAAATAATCCTCCTTGACATTCCCATTATGAGCAAATCTCAATTTTGATTTTCTGCTCATCACCTTTTTGAATGTGTTCCAAGTTGTGTGGAAATCCTTCACATCGACAATTACAAGTGTTCTGGATCTATGAAATATATTTTCGATGGGGTTTTCATTAGGATCGTCCAACTGTGAATTGACACAAATCGACTTGACTTTGGTGAATACTGGAAACCAATCAACAAATTTCTTACAGTCTGCACTGAGTGCGTAGGGTGACTTGTGAAAAGGCACATCCATGTTATATTCATACCCAATCATATTGTCAGAAATACATAGAGAGTACTGGTTGAGAGCACGAGTAAGCAATTGCTTTAGTAGTTCTGACTTGGGCCATTTTACGGCAGACCAGGAATGAAATAGTTGCTTCAAACTCATCTCTTCAAATCGTTTAAAGTTGTTCGGGAGTCTTACCTCAAACACGGGACAAGTTGGCTGAATGGTGTAGACATCAAAGTCGCTAGTAGGCCAATTGAACTGTTCGATGTTAGTCCAGTTGGTTTGAAATGGGAAGGGTGAAACGTAGTTGGCCTGCACAATGGATTTGTACCAATTTGTGAGGATGAATCCCATGAGCATCCATATCGCCAAAACAAATCCATAGACTTTTATCCAACGTCTGCCTATTTGAACCTCTGAATGCTTTACAATTGAGTTGCGAACAAATTCTTCGTTATTTGGCTGCTCTATCAAAATCCTCCATATCGAATTGACACCAGACAATGTCATTTCCACAACAGTTTTCAATATCAATTTGAGCCTCCATCTCAATTTCCTGACATCCCCTTCAGTGCACAAGATGCAGAAAATGGCAAGAAAACAGGAGGTTGAAAATATTTGTATGAAAATGATGATCCAAACTGGGATTTGAAATGGTTGCAAATAGACAGCAAATGACTCTCGTAGTGTCTGAACGCTGTCTGCTGTGATGAACTTGAAATTCTCAACAGATCCAACTACACATTTCTCCATCAACATTAAACCACCGAATGGATTAGAAATCTCTCCTATATTGGGAACCCAAAACAATAATTTGTACATACGAACATGAGGGTCAGTTGTAGGACTAAAGAGTGTGGTCCAGTTTAAAGCAGAATAAATAAAAGAAACACTTGCATATTCCAATAAAATTGGGTGACGTCTACTTGCTGGTGATGCCGAACCCAACAGGAAATATTTCCGTAGAGCTACAAGATTATCGTCTACACGCTCCCAATTGATGATGCGGCCATTGTCCGTGATGTTCCTGTGACATTCTAAAATTTCCCTTAAGCAGCCTCCATTCAATGGAGTCTTGTTCAACGCGCCAGATGGTAGAATCGGCTTTTGAGGACATTCAAACGTTTTGTTGATGAAGGAAATGTTTCCACGGAACCAGTTGAAAATGCAGATACCCCTCATGCTATCATTTCCATCTCCAGTGAGAACTTTTGTTTCAAACAAATTCATCGTAATCTTTGGAACAATTGGGTGGAAGTCAAATTTTGGTAGAGCATCTCCAACACCATTTTCCATCAGTATCAAAACCAATTCAGAGGATTCTAAATGTTCCAAAGAATAAATCATATCGATGGCTAACTCCAACTTTTCGCTATAGCCAAGAAGCTCGTTACTTTGTCTCCATTCCGAAATAGATAATTGGTAGATGAGAATGTGGCCTTTCATATTTCTCATGTGAGTAAAAGTTTTATTAACATGACCAATTCGAAAATCGATTGAGAAAATCCACTTCTCTCGATGATCAGGAACTGTTGTGTAAAGGAGGGGGGAGTGGGTGGTTTTGAATGGACGACCATTTTCAACATCCCCAATATCCACTCGTGGGTCATATAGCACAAAGAGGAAACAGAGTCTGTCGTCACCCAACAATTTATTCAGATTGATGATCGGTCTTTGGTCTGACAATTTGATCCCATCATTGAAATTTCCATCTACTTGAGTTGTGATTATGGACAAGACAAGAAATACAATTACTTTGTCTATCATATTGAGAATCTGTCTGGGAGGAACTTTGAATTCTGCTCAGAAAATTATCCCACATCTCCCACATCTGAAAAAAAGTTTTGACAACCACAGTTTCAAATTGAATGTCAAGTTAAATCAGCTCGTTTTTTGAAAAAAATCTTTATTTCCACTTTGTGCTTCCAAAGTGGTTTTAATTTAGTTAAAATACGATCAATCGTCTCAGTCAATGTAGGCGTAACTGATACATATGTGACAGCAACGACAGTTTCACCATTGAAAATATTTTTGTAGAACCAGTAAAATTTCGTCTGTTGAAATCAAGGGAAATGTTCAGTCGATTAAAAGCCCCCTTTCTTCTAGTTGGGACATGGAGATGGATGAAATTGGAGGTTTGCGAATGCGGATTGAGATGACGTAGCTCCAATATTCCTCTACTGGGTTCCAGTGTCGACTGCTTCTTTCTCTCTTTCAACTACATAGTCGGATCGATGGAAACGAAGGTTAATCATAAAGACAAAAGGACAAGAGGATTTTCTCAACACAAATCGAGTCGATTTGTCAGCTACCGATTGCTCCAACGTTCACCTTTAGTTGATTGTTCAGGAGAATATTAATGCCGGGTGGTACTTGGAACACGATTCCAATCGACTGGAAAGTCTCAAGTAACTTGGTAAACAATTGCTGGCACAAATTGTGTCCCACCAAAAACAAGTATTTGAGTATTTTCACGCATAGCGTGTGAGGACTGAAGCGGAGTGCGGAAGGTATTGCTTTTTCACAAGTGTTGTTAAATCTATTCGACGCAACTGCGCTTAATGAATATGTTTGAGCTCATAATTTCGAATTTTTTGGAAAATACCTTTCCCCCAAGTTTGCAATACAATAACCTAATAAATATGCCTAAACTTATCGAATAGGATTTAAAATTCGGCTCGTTCAAATTTCGAAATAAACCGACTTGCAATTGATATAAGACGTTATGAAAAGCAAAAAAAGTTGCCCCCTGGTGTTAGTATTCACTGATATTGGGTATTTAATATTCTTAAACACGGGTTTTTCGGATTTATGCGTTCTATTTTGTATTTCATTGAAAAGTCTATTTGAAATTTGAAGAGCTATCGTACATAACTATGTGTACCACAATGGTGTAGATGAAAAAATGTTTTGACCCTCCATGTGACCTCCAAAGGTCACTTTTCGCAGTGGACAGTCCTGCTGGCTTCAAAACGGCAGAATTCAGATATTTTCGACAATATCGATCCTTCAGTTTTGAGAACAATACCATCTAAAAATTGTGGTCAAATTCCAACCTTACGATAGAAATGGTCGGCAACATGTTCAAATGTTTGCATCTCGTCGCCGGCACATAATCAATATTAAGTTCCTTTTAGAGTAGCTCAGAAAACATAAACACACGCCAAAGGGATCAATGATGAACATATACGTGGCACAGAACTTCTTGGCCAAAGATTCTGATAATCCAACCTTCTGTTTAGTCAAGTGTGTTGAATTTTTCGACTTTTTTCCATCGAATAGCAATTTATGATGCAGATGGACAAAGAGAGGCAAAAGGATGAAAGTTCAGGTGTGACAATACCCGCTTACATGCCAAATCTGCAACTTGCACTCATTTTCCTGTCAATTGGTCTGTCCGTTGGGATGCTCTTTGACAAGACCTGCACTATTCCGAGTTGATGAGCAAGTGGAAAGATTAAGTTGGAACTTATTTTCACTTTCTAGTTGGTCAGTTGCATGAGAAAAATTATTTGAGGCGATGGGCTCAATCAGCACCCAATCCTGGGATCAAGGTGGGTTCCTTCAAAAATCTGAAAAGACTCTCGACCCCAATCTTTATCAGCTTCGTGACGACTCAAGTGGCCAGCTTGTTAGTTACTTTTCCTTCATGAAAACCGACCAAAACCAGTCGCCAAAAGGTCTCGAAGTAGGAGATCTTTTAAGGTGTGGGACAAATATTTGACATCGTTGTTGTTTTTGCTGGTGACCTGAATTACAAATTGGGCTTAGGTTGAGGCTTAATGAACAAAATTAATTATTCTCAATCTCATCGATATATCTCGTCCAGTAGACATTTTTTCAGAATTAAAACAACATTTTGATGATCCTGAATGCTGAAAGATAATTCTAATGAATTCACGACCTAAATGTTTGGTGCAATTATTTCATTGACTAATTAACAGTCATTGTTCAATTTAATCAAACTAATTGATCCAACCTTTAGTGACAACAAAGAAAAAAGTCAACATTTGAATTAACTCTATTGTGGATTTTCACTTAAATCGATCATTCATTAAATTCAATACCCGATTAATTTGCTGAAAAACTCGTTTGATGTTCAATCCAGATCCCGAATCGCATCGTACAAGTCAAGGCCAAAGTCAATTTAAGATGCAAATGAGTTGAATATTCTCTACGACGACAATTCAACTCGCTCATTTACATTTAATTTTAATTCTGCAAATAAAAATTTATCTTTTAAGAACCACCTACACGATTATTGTTTGAATCAACTCATTTTAATCGTCAATTTAAATATATTTAAATAATGACACCAAGTGAATCAACATTAGCCCAAATTGAGAAAACGTTGATTGGGAAGGAATTTCGAATTTTGACAAAAATTCTCTGGGTTTTTGGCCATTCTCCGCTCCACTATGACAAAAAGAAAATTCATTACGAATTGAAATGGATTTCAATTCACACCTTGATTTCCCTCCTTTTAGCTCTGTGGGCCCTCAGCACTTGGATCCTCTACGAGTAATTAAGAATCAGTTTAAAAGTCTAAATTTTGTTCTAGGTTCTACATTTAAATCTTGTTATGTTATCGGCGCTATTTGAACAAACTTCAGTCTACTTTTAGTCTGGTAGATTAAAGTTTCACTGTAATCAAACCAACTTGTTACACAATTTTTAATTATTTTCTATTTCAGTTATCAATTCTCCATAAAATTAATCGAAAATGCGTTGAAAGAGAATCCCGAGACTTCTTCCAAGTTGACTCCGCGGTTACAAAAAAGTTTGATCCTGATATCACAAATTTTTTTTGGATTCTTTCCTGCTTCAAGAATTTTTGCCCTCTTGTCCGATTGGTCTCAATGTTCAGTTCTGTGTCAATTTTTAAATAATTGGATCAAATATGAACAAACATTTACAACCACTTTCACAAATTCTTGTGATAATTTCAATTTTGAATCTGAAAAAAACTTATTTTTCAAACTGAAAATGAAAAGATCCAATTTTTTGGCTTTGTGCTGCGTGGGTGGACCCACAATTCTCTTTACCATCTACAACCAGTTCGCATTTGACGGGTCGATTTATGAGAAAGTTTTTTTGGCGTACCTTTCACTGAGGATGTTGTTGATTGAGTTGATTCAAGATGTTCACACTCTTTTCATGCTTAAGAACCTCAAAGAAGCATTTGGCAAGGCAAATTTGTTTCAAATTTCAGTCCATCTTTTTAAAAAAGTTTAGGTTTAAAAATTCTAATTTTGATGATTCGAAATTTGAAGATTCGAATTGGAATAGAAAAATCGATTGGAAAATCAAAATGGACTAGAGTATCCGCTCAACAAATCAGGGGATGGCGTGACCTCATTGACCTGGCCAGAGTTCAATGTGATCTAGTCGGACAGTTCCAAAAGCCAGGTCAATTATTCATTGTGGGGCATTTGATGATAATGTCGACCCTTTCAATATTTCTCATCCTTTACATTCCACAAGATGATCGAATTTTGGCTGCTAAAATCACATTGATTTTTAATTGCGTAACTGTAATTATACGGTTTTATATTCGCATCTTGATGGCGGAAAGAGTTTACGATCAAGTAATTAATTTAATTGAGAATTGGAACATTTTTCAGTTTGATCATCAATTGGACTGATGAATAGATTTGAAATGAATTAGAATTTTTAAATGGGTTTGTATTAGGAAAAGCTGGTGAAGGAGCGATTAATTGAAATGACAAATTATGCCGATGAGGAGGCCTTATTACAGGTTCACTTAATTGGAATTGAATTGGAATTAACTATTTAAAATTGAAATCAAATATTTTATGAATTTTTTGTCCAACTTTATGAAAAGGTTGAATTGACACATGGACTAATGACAGGGAACCCAGTCTCCATCTCACTTGGAAATTATGTGAAACTTGACAAGAAACTTCTGTTGGTGGTAAATTCTAACTAATTTTTGAATAAAGAATTAGCAGACATTAATTATATTTGCACAGTAGTCACCTGTTAATTTTTTTTAGATATTTAATCGAGTCACAACCTACCTCATTGTGCTTGTTCAGTTTGCCCAGTCGTTCTGAGATGTAAATGGAAAAAAGTCACAGCAAAATCAAAATGTGAATGTTAAAATAAATATGGAAATTGTTGCATTAAATAAAAATTACAAAAACGCTACTAATTTTGGCGTCAGCAAAAATTGTAATTCGTCAGAAAATTTAAGTGTTTTCGCATATCATCTGACCTCGAAAAAATCTAAAGAATGAATGGACCGTTTATTTCCCATCTTGTTTTGTGTCTCTAATTTTTTTCAGATTTTTATGATCACGTGCTTGACCTCCAGAGGTCACTTTGCCAAATGACTTCTACTGATGACCTCGTTGCCCACAAAAATATCTGAAAAAATCAGAGAAATGTACAAGAGCATGACCGACAAAATGGACGTTTCAGATTCCCGAAGTAGTGGTGCTCATTGACCTATGGAGGTCACCAAACAGATTAAAGTCGTATAGGGCTCACGTGTTCAAAAATGTTCTCATTAGACTGAAATAGCCATTTTGTCGGCCATGTTCTTGTACATCTCTCTGATTTTTTTCAGATATTTTTGGGTAATGGGGTCATCACAAGAGGAAATTTGGCAAAGTGACCTCTGAAGGTCAAGCGCGGGGTATTCCAGACTGCAAAGAGAATTGATCAAAAACTTCTTTTGTAAATTAAATAGCGTCCTCTTGTACATGGACACACTGAGCATTTGAACTTGACTTGTTGTCGATTTTTGTGAGCAAATTCGTCAAATGAAGAGCTTAGAAGCAAAAGGACGTATCTTGATTTAGCCCCTGTGTATGTATGGGCGCTTGTTGCGAGTGAAATACATCTGCGCATAGTATGCGCAGATGTATTT
>JAQHQX010000439.1:0-13122 GCA_034694425.1 Arrhopalites sp. Gr-Col-00791
ACACAAATCAGCCCTTCAGGCTCTGGTACCCTAATTTTGCAAGGGAAAGTTGGTGGTGCTTTCGAAGCTGGACAAAAGATTGATGATCGATTTCTTCATCCATCAAAAATCATCTCTGTCCCCTCTCATCTTCCTCAAATCGCCTTTGCGGAACCTTAAACTCCCTTACGAGTATTTTCATATACAAATAAGTATACTCTAAACCACATTTATTTATCATCTGACTTGACATTTATGAATTCATTGCAAAAGATTTTACAAGAATTTTGTAAACTGTCAACTTGTTTTTGTGTTCACTTTGCTATTTATTACAAATTGAAAATTGTAAATAAAAATTAGAAAATCGTATAAAAACAAAACCAATCCCCACGAATGACAAAATAAAACCTAAGTTTATTTTCAGTGAGAATTCACAGCTAATTGCTTGCACACTCAGATTGGGTCAATCGAATAGAAAGTGTTTCCCCTACATAAACTGTGCGATGTCATTTAAAAACTACTCTACACGTAAATGGATCATAGTATAGCAAAAATAGATCAGGAACACTTGTAGTACTCAGAGCTACAAGAAATGCCAAAGATCCAAGGGGTACGGAAATTTGAAAATTTTGGTCGGAAAACTATAAACACACTAAATTTGTCAATTTGCTCAAGGCAAAAGAACAACAAAATAGATACCAGTGGTGTGTAAAATTACTTGGAAACATAAGTTTGAGCTAAATGAACATCATGTGATGATTATGGTTCGAGGTTTGCTTTTTTTGCTGGGTGTTATGGGCATGCACTTAACATTTGACAAGAAACTTGATGCGCTCAACTGACAACAAAATATATTTTCATGGCACTTCAATGGCATCGTTCAGAGCAACTTTTTCTCAAAAAACCAGAATCATTTTAATGTAAAGTAGACAGTCTGGAGACCGAACATGTTCATAAATAGAAATTTTAAAAGACAATTTTTGAAATATCTGAGGATATAGAGTTTGGCATGGAAAATTCCGGATTTGAATTCCATCCGTAGGTTATGATTTACACTTACAGATTAAGCATCACAAGGCCCATTTACGAAGTTTTTTCGAAGTAATTTTACAGACCATTGCTGGTATCGATTTTGTTGTTTGCCTGGAGCGAATTGACAAATTTAGTGCGTTTATAGTTTTCCGACTTTAATTTCCAAATTTCGATACCCCTTGGATCTTTGTTGGTATTTTATTGTAGCTCTGAGTACTACAAGTGTTAACACCATGTGCATTCATATCACATTGAAATGCGTAGCAGTTTCACCTGTAGTCCATATTGAAATATATGATCCATCATAAATACAGCAGGGTTGAATCATACCAGGATTTCATTAATTGTAAAGCGTCTTCTTGGCTATCGTTTGTACACTTTTTCAGAATTTTAGGACCAATAGGGTCGGAGCCGCTTCGCAGAGTACCTCATAGGGTCCCAAGGGAAGGCCTTAAAAATTTTTTGAAATTATATTTGGATTCAGCATGTCGAAATCTATCTGTACACGTTCTCAACATCGCCGAAATGATCAAGGGTTCCAAAATTGAGCACATTCAAAATTTGATGTGCTCCACTTACGTCCGCTTCGATTTTGAAATTTGTTACAAAGAATTGGACTTTGGAAATTTTCGAGTTGCTAGGCAAGAACAGATCGGAAGGGATTGTTTGATGCCTTATAATTCAAAAAGGGTACATGATGAGACAGTGGGAATGACTACCTCGAAATCACCATACGCGAGTGTAAATGTGTGCAAGTTTTTGTCTCTTTTGGTCTATTAATGTGACCTGGGAAGTGGCAAGCGTTTGTCATTTTTAGCCTCTAAACTACTTGTTACTATGCAAAAACTTGAAGTGGGCCTTAACAATAAACTTTCCGATTTTTATTCTCGAAAACTACTCGGCGTAGTTGTACTTAAAATGTCACTTCATTTAACTACTTTTTTACGCTCTACGCGATGGTGATTTTTATTTTGGCAATTTCGAGCAGCCATTTTTGAGTAATACATTACACTGGGCCTCTTTTCGAATTCAAAATTATGAGAAGAATTGTTTTTATTTTAACGTAGGCAAGCATTAGCTGGGGAGATTTTGGTGAAGTGTGAAATTTTCCTCAAAATTTTTTTATGCGGAAAAAAATACAAAAATGTCGATTGAGGGAGAATCGGGAATTTTACAGGACGTTCTGCTTGTCCATTCCACATTTGGGAATCGAATGTGGCCAATTTTCGACAATGGAAAGAGCCTCCACTCCAATTTTCGTGGATTTCATCTTTCAAAAAATTGTCGATCTTCTCCTCACATTTTGATAGCAAAAAAATAAAATAGCAGGAACAAAATCAATAGAATAGCCTGTGATATGCTAAATAGTCTCCGATTCTGTAGTAGGTGACGGCTAAATGAAAAATGACCAGACGAAGATGTCTTTGAATGTGCTCAGATTGTGTAAAAATATCTGTACTTGTTGTTTGTAGTTTGCAACCTGCACCAACTCCTCTGTGAGTATCATTGATGTACATTCCCAAAATGGGCATGCCCGGATAATGTACACGAATGTCCTTGTACATTTTTGAAAATTAGTTTTTTTCTAGTAGGAAGTTGAGTGTGCGTTGAGTACAAAATCTGGCCTTCTCACAAACTTGGTTTGGTGAAAGTTTTTAACATGGACGTAAATTAGAAAAGTCTGATGGTAAAAAATATTTGTACATTTTGCAAATGGAGTAAGACGGCAGAGAATATTCTGCACCCACGAATTCAGAATGACATTAACCTCACACATCGCTAAATGAATAAGCACTAATCAAACTGTTCAATACTTCGATTTTGAAAAGTTGAACCATCAGGAATTTTCATCAAATTCCACCTTTCTACCAACCGACTACTTTTCACTACCAGCATTGGACACTGAATATGGGCAATAAAGTAATCATAATGAACGACTTACCTACGTAAATTTCAAAACAGAAATATGACAACTGGAAAGTCTCCATGTCGATCACAACGTCCTTTTGAACATGAAGCGCTGGCTTGTGCTACCACCTGTAGTTGTTGTAATTAACTCCCAACAATCAGTCATGTCGCCATGTCGGTAGATATAACTGGATCCTGCTCGGGGTTTAATTCGAAGAAATACGGAGTCTTCACTAACAGATACAACTTATGGATTTTGACTTTTACACAAAATATGTTTTCACCGGTTTTCTTTGTCCGTGTAGACAAATTTTAATTGGGTATTGAATTTTGACTGTCAGCAGAAAACTACAATTTAATTGTCCACAAATCAACTTTGGACTGACTTTGACATAGCTGGGCTTCAAAAACGTTCAAATTGTTTTATAGACTACGTCGATAAAATCCTGTGTAAGCGAAAGGACCTGTTCGACCAAAGTGGGTATAGGTCGAACAGGTCCTTTATGTGGACGTATATTTTTGAACTTATTCAAGTTAGGGCGCTCTTTACTCTGTTGAAATAGAAACAAATAACTGACAATCGTTTTCAACATTCGTCTAGGATTTTGTTGTGCAAATGACCCAAATGACGGGGGTTTATGACGTTGGAAGTGCGAATGGGTCCGATGAAGGTATAGTGGATAGACGACTTTTAATTGTGAATTGAATTCAGTGTCAATTTCATGTCAATTCAAACTAAATTGTCCACAATTTGGACAAAATCGTTTGAAATAAGGGAGAGCGGGGCAAAAAGAAGCCACTTGTACAAAATCTTATTATAAAATCGTTTCAGCACTTTCGCCATTATGGTTACATGAATCGAAAGTCCATAATTTTCCCCACATTTTGGCCATTTCGATTTTCATTAGAAGTCAAAACGTTGGTTTTAATTTATTTTCAAAATGTTTGAAAAAATTGTGTGCGGCGCAAAAACAGCCACTTGCACAAAACCAATAATATAATTTTTCAATGTGGATTCTCAAATCCGACAATTTTTTGTGATCAACACGACGTTTTGTGGACACTTTTTGACTAATCGACGAATTAGAAATGATTAGGTAATCGGACAATTCAACCCACGGAAAATTTGTATTGAAAATCAGTTAAATTTAGAATTAAATTATTCTTCTCGAATGTAATCACCAATCGAGTTGAATAATTTAATGGGCGTCATTTTTTTCCTCAGGTATTTTAATCAAAACGCCGATAACAAAATGAAAACCTTGTTTCTGAACTAACCTGAGTGGTGAATGGGTTCTGAGTTGATGATCTATAGGTAGGTTTGTTTGATTACAGGGCGAGCGATGCGAGCCCAGTTAGAGAATACCAAAGACACTTTTTGCTCGCTCCATCCGATTGACCGAAAGGTGGGCAAAGGGAACAGATCATGAGGTATATTCGAAGTAGATAAGGGTCCATTGACAAACAAATATGTTCCAAAAGTCTGAATTCCATTGGCAAACAATAAAGCCTTAATTAAAATCAAACGGCTGTTTTTGCCCCTCCTTTCCCTAACATTTAAACTTTTCTGTCAACTACCACAATTTTAAAACAATTGACAATTTAAGCGAAAGGTTTTATTTATCTTAGCTTCGTCCTCCGGAAAAAGCTTTCGTCGGTTCTGGGCTGCTCGCAGTCAAAAGAATGTTTGTCATCCAGAAACACAAAAATATTACAAGAAGCAGCCAAATTTAAATTTAAACCAGCTCAGACACTACAAGTACATAATTAGACACTACTAGCACATTCGATGACTAGGTCATGTGTATTCTAATTTTCAGGTTCACAAACTTGGAACCTGAAACAACTGAGGATATCCTTAAAACACTGAATTCTTTTATTGTTGATCCTGTGGACACATAAAAGGTGATTTGTGAAGAATTTCAATCAACCACAGAAAACACATGAAAAATGTTGACTGGGGACCAACTCAAATGGAATTTCAGACTTTTTACAATTTGGTGCCTTCTCCACATTTATCCATTCAAGTTTAACAGAATCACTGGATCCATGCAAATTGACAATTCCATTTGGTCCAAATTCACATTCACATTTTGGCATTTTCTACTGAGATGTCACACTTCGCATATTGTGGGCCAGACAATTTACTCGATTTCGTTTGGACAACCAAAACTCCATCAACTTTCAATCATGCTCATAGCATCGATTAGCTTTGTGGTGGTCAATAATTTTGGACACATTGAATTTGTTCGTGGGTCTGAATTGAATGTCAAACTTTACAACGAATTTTTAAAATGTTCAGGTAATAATTAAGTCTACAGTCACAAGACAAATTTCGTAGTTCAATCCTCATAGAGCTGATACGATAATCGCGTGTTATGAGTCAGGTCGTTACTCAATTTTTTTTGTATTCTACAGGAACAAAAGAGACTGCGGTCTTGAATCAAGAGAACAATCCAGAGTTAAAAGGCAGATCAAATGAACGGAGATCCTTCAGGGAACTTCTCATTTTCTACTTCCCCTTTGCCATTTCTCCTGTACTTCTAGATTACTCTTTAGTCTACGCAGTTGACATTTCGATGCCGATTCTCCTGATAAATTTGTTGCCCATTAACTATCACAATTTTCTCACCATCTGCATTTGTCTCATCCTCAACACTTTGATGTTGATGATCTATCTCACAATTGGTCATTATTTCGTCTACTTCTTATTCTCATTCATGAACATGCTCGTCCAGAGTCTTGACCTTTCATCACAAACCTTGTCTTTTGTATCGACCATGTAAATCAATCTCACAAATTACAACTCACCTCTTTAATTTAAGTACCTTGAATTGTTTAACTTAAATCTACTTAATTTGTAATTAGATTTGTCAAGAAAAGTCTTGATGGAAATGACTTTGAGGAATTTTCGAAGGTTGCTCGGACTCACCATCTCCAACTTGTCCTTTTCAATCTCAGTTGGTCGACAATCATTTTTTTGACTAAAATCCTTTGTCTGAGTCTTGCAATTTTTGGTGGATTTGGAGCAATTCGGTTGTGGTTGACGGATCCTTTTTTTGCTTTCATATTTTGTTTTTTGTTCATACTTGCCATCGTTTTATACATCAGCGCCTTCGACGCAGCCTTTGTCATCCCTGACAAGATTCATGTGGTCAAGCAAAAAGTTTTGATCGAGTCACAAAAATTTCGATCGAGGGAGAATCGGGAATTTTATAGGACGTTCTGCTTGTCCATTCCAAATTTGGGAATCAAATGTGGTCAGTTTTCGACCATGGAGAGAGTTTCCACTCCAATTTTCGTGGATTTCATCTTTCAAAAAATTGTTGATCTTCTTCTCACACTTTAATACCAATTTTGCAGAATATCACTGATGTATTCTAGAGGTGATCACGAAACCCATTTATTCTGATTCGAATCATTTGTCATCTTCCAATCGGATTCCGCTTTCGCATTCATCTCTCGCGTTTACTGTATTGTAGCTGTCATTGTCTACATCAGCATCCTCAGTATGGCTTTTGTGATTCCCGTCATGATTGAAAAAATCAAGCAAATCTGGACAATTTTCAACTATGGAGAGGGCTTCAACCCTAATCTTTATAAACCCTTTAATGATGATGACCTGTCTCACAATTACTCATTATATCTCCCTTTATGTTGTCCTTCCCGAACATGCTCGTTCTGAGTCCTGATCTCTCATCACAGACCTTGTTGCGGTTTGGATCGACCATGTAAATTCATCTAACAAATTACAACAAATCTCTTTAGCTTTAGTATCTTGTCATGAACAAACTGTCTAACTTGAATCCATTTGATTGTAATTAGATTTGTCAAGAAAAGTCTTGATGGAAATGACTTTGAGGAATTTCCTAAGCTGGCTCGAACTCATCATCTCCAGCTCATTTTTTTCAATCTCAGTTTGTCGACAATCATTTTTCTGACTAAAATCCTTTGTCTGAGTCTTGCAATTTTTGGTGGATTTGGAGCAATTCGATTGTGGTCGACGGATCATGCTTTCTCGTTCCTCTCTTCCTTTTTGTTCATTGTAGCTGTCATTTTTTACATCAGCGCCTCTAACACTACTTCTATGATTCCTGACAAGATTGAGGAATTCAAGCAAAAAGTTTTGATCGAGACACAAAAATGTCGATTGAGGGAGAATCGGGAATTTTACCGGACGTTCTGCTTGTCCATTCCACATTTGGGAATCAAATGTGGTCAGTTTTCGACCATGGAAAGGGCATCAACTCTGAATTTTGTGAATTTCATCTGTCAAAAAATTGTTGATCTTCTTCTCACATTTTGATAGCAAAAAAATAGCAGGAAGAAAATCAATAGAATAGCCTGTGATGTGCTAAATAGACTCAGAGAATCGTAGGAAGCAGCTAAATTAAAAATGACCAAACCAACATGTCTTTGAATGTGCTCAGATTGTGTGAAAATATCTGTACTTGTTGTTTGTAGTTTGCAACCTGCACCCAACTCCTCTGTGGTGATCCATGATGGACATTCCCAAAATGAGCATGCCCGGACAATGTACACGAATGTCCTTTTACATTTTTGAAAATTCGCTTTTTTTAGTAGGAAGATGAGTGTGCGTTGAGTACAAAATCTGGCCTTCTCAAAAACTTGGCTTGTATTACCTCCTGTAGTTGTAATTTACCCCCGACAATCTGTCATGTCGCGACATGTCGGTAGATGTAACAAAAGCTAACCCCTACTCACGTATTGTAATATTTAACCCTATTTTTTACTGCGCCAAAAAATGTAAGCCTTTTATTTTTTGAATTATTTTATTTTTAAAAATTTGTTTGAAATTTTATTCGATTTTATTATGAATTCATGATGATTGATGTGAAAACAGAATCAGAATGAATCTGATCATTTTTTGTGAATAATTGTTAAAATACAACTTGGTTCGATACTAAAGAAAAATAAATAAAATTAATGGACAGAAAAAAGTTTTTTATGGACAAACAAAATATTTTTCCAAATTCTATGGACAAAAAAAATGTTGAATTTTTTTGTATTCGATGGACAAAAAAAATACAGCCTATTTAATATTAAGTGTGGAAAATAGAAACGAATGTTTTATAGTCATTATGTGTCACCCTGTAATTTAAAGCAAAAAATCCAATGCGCTAAACTTGACGCCTGGAATACATTTAGTGAACGAAATGGAGAAGCTAAATTTGGCGTACTTTAAACTTGACGGCTATAAGCCAACTTGAGCGTAGTGTACTAAAAAAAAATACCCAACCAAGATAAAACATTTCATTTAAAATTGAAAATTGGCTACTCAAAACAAATGGTAAAAACTAGCTAGTCACCTCCGGGCCCAGGTGGTGCACGTACACCAACATCACGCGCGATTGCATAAGAGAGCTTCGCTTCTAAAAATTATACAAGTTCATTCCAGAGCCACCTAACATCATGATGTTAGGTGATGCATCACCAGCTGTCAATTCTAAGATTCAATGTCTATTGACAAGCCAAAATGAGACTGACAGTGTTGTCGACTATAATGGAAAGGATAGTGAGAATGAGACTTTTGTCAACAAAGAAAAAGCCACCCACAACAATTCTGAGGGGTCTCACCGAATTTTGGAATTTCTTGAACCAATCGGAATTTCTCAACATGTTCCAGCTACACAACATCTCCACAGAATGGTCGTGGACATCAGCAAATTGGTTGAATAGGAAATTGAACATGATGATCGCTAAGAAGGCTTGAAGTAGTGACCGTATACTCCCAACAATAACCGCCAAGAATAAATTGTTGACTGATGAAATGATAATACCAATCTCATAGACGATCGTGAAGTTTTTAAAAACGTGTTCGAAATGTTTTTCTAAAACTCCCAACTCTTTGTACATTTCAAAGAGTCTTAGACATCTGGAGGAGGTTATGACATCCGGCTGCATTCTGGAGTCTTGATTTTGTCTGTGAATCAGCGAAACAGTTTCTTTGAATTCAGTTAGACATTTTGTTAGACAGCTCGGATCTAATAAACTTGCTTACACTCATCATATGAATTTCATGCAAAGTTTCTAAAATGTAGCGGTGTGTTGCACAAATGGTCGATGTCGTTGTCAAGTTAGTTTAAGCGTGGCTACATATTACAATAAACAAAGTCAATACCTGAATCTACGTAGAACAGATTTGACGACGACGGTGTAGTAGATGAAACTTATACCAAACCAGGTTAACAGGTAAATGTGAAATCCAGTCACGAGCCATTGGACAACAAAAATTACCAGCTTTGTTCCAAAACTACTTGATCGGGGATCCGATAAGATGGACGAGAACATTTCTGGTGCCTCCGGATTTTGAAAAATTCGAGTCGGTTTTGCAGTAATTGTATACACGTACAATAGAATTACCCGTCTCATTATAGTGTCCAGCCATCTTGCACTCTTGTTCGTCTTTGAACTTTTGTCCGTTCCTAAAGAACAAATCGTCAACGATCGGATACCATAAAAATTGTTTTTTAATGAAATATTAATTTTAGAAATGTGTTTTCAAAAGTAGTTGCGACAGCCTTTCCAATCGGAATATCATTGTCGATTTAAATTACGTCAGTTTGACCGAATACTTAATCTTTTTTGATTTTTGTACTATTCTGACATTTGGGTTTCCAGAAATCCACTATTTTTTTATCCGAATCTTGAGTCAGAAATTTGAGTTTAGAAACGAACATGGGAAATTAGTTCCCATGTTCTCCCAAACTCTGTACAGAGCTTCCTTTGACCTTCCAATTTTTAGGTGAACCATTTTTGAAGTGATTGCCTTCCTTGACCTCCAGAGGTCATCAAAGTTGACTCTCCATTCAGTTGGAACTGCTAAAGTTTCTCGCCGATTGAGTTTTTTTTATTGCAATTTTACTACACAGTCGATTCCAACTGAATGGAGGGTAAACCTTGATGACCTCTGGAGGTCAAGGAAGGCAATCACTTCAAAAATGTTATGCCACCCATGTTTTATTATACATATAAAAGTGTTTTGAATTTAGTTTTTGATTGGGAATGATGTGAAATCCCTTTACCTGATTGTTTACAGTAGGTGAAGAGAAAAGCATTGATGACTTTGTGATGTTCCCCATAATGTTTTAATATGGCCACATAATTCCAACAATAAGTTCCAAACGTCATTGTCATAAATCCGATTCTAAATTGTTCCGTCATTACAGCTCCATCTTGTGTAAGAGCCTGTAAAGTCTTGATAACATAAAAGATAGTAGCACAAGTACCCAAACTTATATAAAGCAGAAGATGAAACAGTCGTCTGGACGAGGAGTCAAATTTGAATTTTCTTTCCTTCAACGAGAAATAGTAGGGAATAAAATGAAGTTTATAACCAAAGTTTGTGAATCCACCAAGAATCTTTACAGTTTTCAAGGTCAACATGATCCTAGTCCTTTATACTTTTCACTTGATGAATAAAATAGGATTGAAATTTGTACTACAGGCTGGATTCAGGGTCGTATTTCTTCTGTGTTCTTCCTTTTGCCTGTTGAATGTCAATGTGCAATGCCAATGGTAGGTTTATCAGATGGATAAACCAAGACACCTGAAATAACCCACTGACTTAGTGTAATTTATAATGAATAGTTTCATAGATGTCCTAGAACTGGCATGACATTTGATGTTGACTTAATAGTAGTGATGTCACAAAATAATTGAATTTTTCTCATTGACAGCTTTTCATTAAACATTAACGGTTTAGTTGTCAGTTGTGTTTGGCGCATGTCGGAAAATAATAATTAAATTTGATCAAGTTTAACCTTCAGCAACTTGAATGACGTCAAATTTGAGACTTCAACATCTTCCATTCAAGGTTAAATTCAAATGCTACCATCTTGATTTACGGAGAATTGAATGATGTAAATATTCTCATATATATTTTAAAATTAAAATTAAAATTTTAACATCATTCAACGCTTCGTAAAGCATCACGTCAAATTTTTTTTGATGAAACCAACAGAGACTGACAATTTCGTATCGTAGCTTAAATGATCAAAGTGAACTTCAAGGTCCCATTAAAGGCTTTTTAAAAATTTATCGCAAGAATCTCTACGAATTAAGTTTGACAACTTTAAACAATGTTGATGTGAATGCACAATCTTACGAACATTAAGTTTGTGAATGGTCAATACCCAATTACCACTATAAGTCTCGATATGTCCTTAAGGTCCACTTGATGGTTTTTCTAAATTAGTCAGACACTTTTTCCCAAGCATTGACGAAATATTATGGCAAAATATGAAAGGCGGATAGGTTGCAGTTTTTCTTGAAACACTTAGCTTTTATGAAGGATACAAATCAACAATTACTACTAGTCTCGATTTTTGAACGACAAGAATTAAAACTTTCACTAAAAATATTAAAGTTGGTCTATACTCTTTCGCATTAAAAAACGTGAGCTGACACAAATTTTTTTCAAACTAATAAAATGATTTGAAAAATGCAACTAGGGCAGTTGATCATCACAAAAATTCTAACAAGTTGTAAAGGTAAACGATGTTCTAGAATGTACGACTGCTGTTGGTGTGTAAACGTTGTCACCTTTGGCATTTATCCAGTTTCCTGAACTTTGTTTTGGGCCTTGTTGCCATCGAGATGTGGTCTTCATTGACGTCAACTGATCACATAACGAAGCGGTATCCAGGCGATAATGTAGCAATCGAAGCTTTTAGAACACTAGAGGTCCCCTAGAGATAGAATAGTGTCATGGTTCTGCGACTGACATGTATTTGATTATTTAAGGCTCATGGATCAATCATAAGTATGAAGTTGGGCAAGTCGGAAAACAAACAAGGCGTGTAAAAGGTTCGGTAATTAAAACACTTTTAAACGTGCTCAAAGGATGAATAATTAATTTTTAATTTCACAACGATCCATAAAGTATGATGTCGGGCCGGAGTGAAATTGAAACTGTAGTGAAGTGAATGTGTCTGCCGATGAGGAAAAGGGTCTGCTCAATTCCATCAAATTAGGAGGAGCTAAGTATGTGAATTTTCAGTTTTGCGGGTACATGGACCTCGTCATTTATAGGTAGGTTTGTTTGATTCAGGTAGTGAGCATGGTTAAAGATCTATGAAAATTCAGTTAATTTAACAGATTCACTCACCAGATGCACTTACCAGTAACGTTTCCCGGCAGAATTCAAGATTCACATGACTCTTCCCTGTCCCTTATTAAACTTAGGGATTGTAATATGAACAGCGTAGAACAAGTGGGTTTTATTAGGTTTTTTGTGCTGTAAATATACCCGAGTATTGGGAAAAATTCAAATAAATCCAAAGTTGTGCGCCAATTTATGATCCAAAACACTCTTTGGATCGGGTCCGTTATGACGGACCCGGGTTTTCTCCTACCCTAAATGAATAACCAAAATGCTGATGGACAATGCCAAGTTTCAATTAATTTGGTGGAGTTTCAATTAATTTGGTGGAGTTTCAATTAATTTGGTGGAGTTTCAATTAATTTTGTAGTTTCAATTTATTTGACTGATCAAACAATTTACCCCAAGGAAACCCCCGTTGGATAATTTATTATACCAAAAATAAATATGAATATGACGCGCTCTTGTCCCCACTCCGGACTCATTAAAATCTGTAGAGTATTCCATTTGGTATTCAAAAAGTGCTATCTGCAACGGGCGAGGGTGCCGTCGTACTTTTTCATAATTTTGAAAAACTGTATAAAATTATGGGAAAAAATGCTTAACATTGGAGATTAAGTTCGTTCATTACACATTATTGAACACAGTTTATGTTATTGAATTTCAGTGAAACTTGGAAGAATGATCCACGTTTATAAAATGTAGAAATACTGAATATATTTTGGTCCTTGTTTGGCCCACATTCCAAAAGGATTAATTAAAATGTGTGTTGTTTTGGCTTAAAATTGAGTTGTCACTTAATTGAGGAAATTTATTTTTTAATTTCAAAAATCTTCCCGACATGGACATTTTTAACGGATCCCCTGATGCCTACGTTAATGTCTACTATAAAGAATCCGACACTTCGGTTTATACAAAAGTTGGAGAGACGGACAACATCAGTGACAAGAAGAATCCCGATTGGCCCGAACTATTTAATTTTTATGTCACTGGGGCTGGTGACACCAATAGCCCACAGGTAAAATTTGTCACAAATCTTCACAGAAATATTTTGTAAACGCTTCTTTCAAATATTTAAT
>JAQHQX010000440.1:0-13116 GCA_034694425.1 Arrhopalites sp. Gr-Col-00791
TTGCAGGAACGCAAAATTTTCCAAGTCTCCAGCATCAAGCTCGAAAATGAGTAGAGTCGTGCAAACTGTTTCAGAGTAACGACTAGCAGCATGATTATCCCAGTCGCTTTAATAAAATCTGGTAATCGTCTTCCCACCACTGCCAAGAACATGTTGGCAATAGCAATAGTAATGTAGTTAAGTTGAGCACACAAGGTAGCCATTCCAAAAGTCGCTTGAAAATATTTTTGAAGTACATCTAATTGATTATATGAAGTGTGCAGAGTGTCCACTGAGAACCTATTGGCGGCACTTTCAATCTTGACAGAACATCGTTTTGGATTTTCTAATCTGCAAATTAAAACTAGATTAAACATAATCAAGGTATGAAAAAACAAGGGTCTGTTTTTGGATCATTTGAATTTTCTCGAATTTTTCCGAGGACCCGAGGGAATTTACTAATCAAAACACCCAACAAAATCCATTTGTCCTACCCGAAAAATAATGTAACAATTAATGAATTTCCAAAAATCTTCTTGTTGAATTACCTGAATTCGAGAAAAATTGGAAGTATTGCACTGACATAGCAATAAATAATTAAAATGTTAGTTGTAAAAGGTAGCGTCACAAATGCTGTAATACACAACTGAACAAATGCTAATAAGCATCTGATAAAGATTGAAGCAGAAGTTGGGTTTGTCAACCAGGATGAAAAATTTTCGACAGAATTCGGTCTCAATAAAGCCCCTAACGATCTTGCGACGGGAAAAATAAACCCGAAAATCATTACAACTTTTAAGTTTCTCGATATATGACCCATTTGCTTAGTTTTTGATATCTTGAGTTGTCCTGTTAATTATCAGTAAGTTAAAATGAATAACAAAAGTTATTCCAAATTAAAATATGAAATATCAAAAGTATCATAAGAGGATCAACATACGGCAAATTTGGTTCGTTGTGGTCAGAAATGCATTTAGAATGTTGTGATGGTTGCCATAGTACTTGATTGTAATCAAATTTGTAATGTTGAAAATCAGGTAGATGGAAATCAAGTACATGAGATGTACTTTATGAAATGTAGACTCTCGTTCATTGAAAGCCCGTACGCATTGAAGTATCAGGAATAGAATGTAAAAGTTTTGAAATCCAATGAACATCCACAAGGTCACCCATCTTTTGTAGCTTGGACTAAAATGGAACTTACCATCCAGCTTCGAATACCAATAAGGAGTAAACCCACAATCATGACTAAGGTTCATATAACGTCCAAGTACACTTATTGCCTCGGTACTCAACATTTTCCCGCGTACCTTCGAATTTCAAGTGCTTCTAGTTTCGATTTCTTAAAAAACAATATAAGTAAATTCTCCTTATCTCTAGGAATAATAATAATTATTGTTTCTGGAGATATGGAACACACAATAGCGAAACCAGTATGTCAACGAGAAAGGGCACGAATGACTAACTAAAGTTCCTGCACATTACTGTTGTCGAGCTAATGATTCCTGACCACCGCACACTGGGTCAAAATTAATAAAAAAGCATCTTTGGAGAATATGAACAGTTTTCAATCGAGAAATACAAACGAATATTCGATCCGAAAATATGATTTGAAATTGTTTCCCGAATTTTACAGTAATTTTGCTTTGGTCGTATGTACGGCCATTGTGGTGAATAGAAAAAAAACAAAAGTTCAACTAGTTTGGAAATGACCAAGTGGCAAGTTACAGCAGCCCATGTTGGTGGAAATATGAAAAGCTAGGGTTCGAGTAGCAGCCATTTTTTTAGTGTTATCCACAACAGGACGTGTATTTCCAAACCCTACCCTGTTTCGGCGGTTATGGGACAATTCTTCATAGGACAATTGAACCCACGGAAAATTATATTGAAAATCAGTTAAATTCAGAATTAAATTATTCTTCTCCAATGTAATGACCAACCGAGTTGCATAATTTAATGGGCGTCATTTTTTTCCTCAGGTATTTTAATCGAAACTCCGATAAAAAATTAAAACCCTATTTCTGATCCGACTTGAGTGGTGAATGGTTGCTCACTGAATGATCTATAGGGAGGTTTGTTTGAATTTAAGGCGAGCGAAGCGATCCCAGTTAGAGAATACTAAAGACACTTACTGCTCGCTCCATCCGATTGACCGAAAAGTGAGGAAATGGAACAGGTCATGGGGTAAATTCGAAGTAGATAAAATGCTCAGGCACTTACCCATTACTAAAATGTCAACAAGACATTTTTTACCTGTTTTATTTTATTTTACCGCGATTTTAATTTTTTTTTATCGGAGTTTCGATTAAAATACCTGAAAAAAATGACGCCCATTAAATTATTCAACTCGATTGGTGATTACATTCGAGAAGAATAATTTAATTCTAAATTTAATCAATTTCCAATACCAATTTTCCGTGAGTTGAATTGTCCTAGAATCCTTTTCGGTACCATCAGTCTTTTTCAGTTTTTCTAACCTAATCTAACCTCATTGATCACAAATTAACCACTATTTTTGAATTTCTAAATTTTTTTAGAAAAGTGCCAAAATAGGGTTTGGAAATACGCGGCCGGGACAGTAAAAGCCAGCGGTTAAAACCAATACTTGCCTGCTTTTATTGGTTGTAACCGGTTCTTACCGGTTATAACCAGTAAAATCCAAAAGTTCAGGCCACTGGTTAGAACCACCCTTGAATCCTATGAAAACGGTGGTCCAGCCTGTTAGTGGGAATTATCAAATCTTTGGTATCTTCTGAAACTCACTTGCTACAACAACAACAAAAGTCCTCATTCACTCCAATACAGTTTCGAACTTTGAGGCCTCATTTTGAGCAGACAGAATAATTTGTAAAGTTTCGTATTTTGGGCTGTAGTGCCCACCACATGACTCACATTGAAAATGTAGTTCTTTTGTTCGAATTCAATATTTCGATTATTTTCTCAATGTCTTTTTTTTAATTGAGATTGACCCAGTGTGCGGCATTAAAATGACAACAGACGCTGTGATATGCGTTTTATAATGCGATACAAAATTGCCACAATTGGGATACATTTCAGACCACCCCTCCTATTAAAAATACTACCTTTACGCGATAAAAATGAGAATTCGTCCAACGTTTTTAGATTTTCAACCAAAATGAACTATCTGCACGATCTTTCTGTGGCTACTGTCCAACCGAAGATTGTAGAGTCGTCGGCGCTGGAGTCTAAATTCGCTCTTATAATAAGAGACCCAAACAAAAATTGAACAAACATTTCAAGTTGTCCTACTTATTTCAGCTTTCTCGTGACTACTTTTGATTAGATCCTGACAAGCTAATCAAACCTTACTACAAAATTCAAAATTCAATTACCGAATTTTTTGATGCTCGAAATTTATATCAGAAACGAAAAATACATGGTCGTATGTGCGTATGTGAGTAGCAAGTAAAAGGCTTTGTCAGAGACTAAACATGTTGACTTATTCAATCACCAAAATTTCTTCCTGTCATCCCATCAACAGTAATGATTTCCACTGGATATCATATCAAGTGCTACCTGGTTTCCCAATTAAATTTTTTTTAAATTACTGATTAAATTTTGACTAGATTGCCAATTAAACGAGATTAAATGCAAATATTTGCAGCAGAGTGTGGAAAACACTAAGTTCTACCATTCATACTGAACTTATGAACATTATTAAGCCGTAGATGCTTCAAATCTAAAAAAATGAATGACATTTTTAGTTAACTGTATCTGATGGACATTCTTTAGCAACTTCACAACCGTTTTGGAGAGTTCCGATCGGAACAAGATGGGATTCGGCCCGTCCCGGTCGCCATCTGTCTCATTTCGATCCCGTCCGTCGCGGCCCCGACGGGACATCTCGATTTTTTAAAAAAAATTAAATTTCGACCATTCTAAACGTAAACAAAGGAAATGCAGTCTACGGTGTAGTGTAGTTTTAGCCACCATTTATTGAAAGGGCTTACAGTTTCAGTTTCATTTTAAGACAATTTTGTCCACATGGCGACCACTTAACAAAAGTTGGGCAGATTTTTGACCATCTGGTCGACATACATACATATACACCATATTACGATAATTTTGTCAATAATATGTGGCGACCATTTCGAATGGAGACAAAGATTTGAGAACAATTTTATAGAGGAATCCAATATGTAACGACTATTTTCGACATGTCATAACTTAATGTGAACGAGTTATGCAGCCGATTTTTTAAGCGTCAACAAACTCAATACCTGCTAATTGAAATGTTAATGGAAGATTCATCAACTATGCTTTATGTGGTCGTGAAACATTACTTGGCGATTAGACTACTCGCACGAAATTTGAATATTTGGGGACTATTATTCAAAATAATCCATGATGTTGCCTTCATTTTTCAAACATGTCGAATATCTACGAATAGTAGCATTGAACAAAATATTTGGCAATCGTTTATTCACTTGATCAGATATTTGCGAACATATGTCGAGACAGCAGCGACGTTCTGTTGACTAAGTAGAGAATAAAGTAGATTCATGACATTATACAAATATTGAGATGATATACTTTCCATATTTCCTTGATTAAAATCAGTCGGAGACCATTTTTTGTGTTCGGGGTATTTCCTCCCAATTCGGAGCTCTAGTTTTTCTACTGATGTAATCTTCCAACTGTGAGGAAATAATTTATATTTCGATTAAATCGTCATCAAACTCAAGACAGCATTTTTATGCTATTATGGAAATGACAAGTAAATCATTTTTGAACACAAATATTAAAATTTTGACAGCTCGTCAAAGCATTAAAAAATACAATGAAGCGGTCCTATTATTACGCATACGTACTATATGCCAGAGCCATCGAGTAGCTTATAGCTTATCTACTCTATGGCTATTGGTTCTGGCATATAGTACATATTGCGTAATAATAGGACCGCTTCACTGTACATTCAAATTGTATATGTCAAGGTTATCTCACGATTTATGAACATCTATTTTGACTTTTTTTAAAAAAAATCATTAAAATTGCATTTGTGGAAAAACGAAGTAATTTAATTGGGTGGACATGACCAAAAAGAATGAACAAATTGTTCAGAACAATGGATGATGAATGTAAAAGGATTGAGCAATGGTAGTGACATTATCCGGTCAACCAAGTAGTACATAGAGGAGTTATGACAGACGTATGTTTTGAGTGGAGGAGCCAGGAGGAGGAGAAATAAAAATTCCTGAGCATGGAAACACAGTCCATTTCATGTGATTCGATTTGATGTATCACCAATCATTTTATACGGTAATGTAGACAGGTCAGCGGTATTTTTAGGCAGACAAGTTTCCAATATAAAATTGCTTGAAGACCATAACAATCCTTATTGCGAGTTGAAGTCCATTTAAGATTGAAATTACCTCGATTTATTAATTTCAATTTGATGTATTTGACAAAAGACAAAGAGTTCGAAAAACTGATTGAAATAAACTCCAATTTGAACAAGTCCTACTTTCATGTTTGAATTGATTTTCATATGAATTTTTAACATATTTACATAAAATTCAGAAAGAAAAGTTAAATCTAAACTGATATCAAAAACAATTTCAGTCTCTACTATTTGAATGGTGGGAATCGACATAAATCCACGGCTACATGATTTAAAAGGTGAATCAAATTTAATTGTTCCCATTCAGATTTCCTTTGAACCAACAATTAACAGAATGTGATTGACGCTATTAAAACATTGGATGTTCCATGTCAACAGTCAAATAAATTCAACCGACAGTCTTTCCTTAAAAGACACTTGAAATAGTTTAAATCGTTTTATCACAATTAAATTCTCTGCTCGAACCAACCAAAATCTGCTTTTACTTTGTACTTACGTTTCAGAATCGTGATTGAGTGCCGGCTTGTGCTTAAAATAGTCGGCAGGCTGTTTTACTAACAACTCATATCGTGACGAGGATGCATTCTCGACTATTTTGCTTAACGGAGGCGTATCATAAGTCCTTCAAACTACCATCAAAATTTCGTTCTTCCTGTTGACAGTAAACGCCTTGCCCCATAAATTGGATTCGACTTTTTCCTCCGTCAAACTGGGTATTCGGAATCTTCAACCCACGAAAAATTCAACCCATTTGTCAATTTTCCATGCATGGAAAATTCGACCAAAGAAACTTGAATCAGATAAATTCAGTATTAAATTATTCTTCTCCAATTCAACCAATGAAGTTGATTCATTTAATGAGTGCCATTTTTTGCTCTGGTATTTTAATTGAAGATCCGGTAAAAAAAAGTTAAAACTCTGCTAATAACCTAAGTTTAAGCGGTAAATGGGTGCTTTGTGAATGAGTAATAGGTCGGTAGGCTTGAATTGAGGGAGCAAACTAAGTTAGAGAATACCCAAAGACAGTTTGGGCTCGCTCCATAACGCTCATTAAATTACTCAACTCCATTGGTGGTGGTTACAACGAAGACAAATTCTGACTCACATTTCTATAGTTGAATTTTCAGTGAGTTGTTTTCCTTTAATCGTTAGGCTGTATACAGCCTAAAAATGTGACGGACCTACACTGCTAATCAAAACGCAAATTGAATCATGAAAATCGATCGTCTCGACGATTCGTTTGTTGTGTTGGCCAATGTCAATGTCATTCAAGAACAGTCGTCGAACTTGATTCCAAATAAAATTCATTCTCTTCAACTCTCCATGTCTCAGTGGGTTTTCTTAACATTCTAAAGCTGTGAGAACTTTTGTCTGGAGAATTGTAAAAGAATTAAAGACAATTTCGGTGACATTTACAAGATTGTCAGACATCATTACCAGAAACAATAGGAGACCGTAAGATAAATATATAAAAGGTAAAAGAATTGTCAACAAAGTTTCAAAAAAAATTAATGAGATTGAGTGTTTTAGTGAGACGGCCCCCTTAAAATCTCCACAGCACAATCCTTTTATTCTCGGTGGATTTTATAAAATTCTCAAAATTTGTTTCCACATTCGTCTTTGTTTCAATTTTTTCAATTTGATAAATGCTGGGAATATCCGAAAACAAATATAACTTCAAACTCCTAACCATCCTCTCAACCCTCAATTTGCTACCAATTCAAATAGATGGCGGACATGGGAAAATTCGAAAAATGCCCAAGGAATCAAAGCGGCGTGAATGGTATTGGAGCTGCATGTGCGCCATCTACATCCTTCATTGGATTTATGTGGCCTTGCGGTTCCTCCAATCTATTCTTGTAGTGGGCTACTATGTCGAACGTCATGTGACCATCCATTTGCTGTACACAGCCGCCATCATGTGGCTAAATGTTGTGGTTTACAAACTATTTCTTGTCCATCCAAATTCCAATATCGTCATCTTCAACTATATTTTCGAGCACGAGAACCTTCGAGATGAGGATTTGGATGCCCATTCACATGCTCAGAGTAGAAATGGTAGTGGACGCATCGATCAGGATGCAAGTGATTCAGTGGAGACAAGAAATGGGAGGCAACTCTGGTTATCCGTCTTTGTGGACCATTTGGAATTGGTCAAAATCAAATCCAGGTTCACAGTAAAAGAGCAAGCAAGAGGGTCAATTCAAACAAAGTCTTTTGGTAGAGGTTGGTTTGGATTGACAAAGTACTCGAGGCAGGAACTGATTTTACTGGTGCTGCCGTTCATGTGTCACGGCCTAGTCGTCCCGATAATAATTCTCATGTCGTTGGAAAGAAGCCTTTTGCAAATGGTGTATTCTGCGGTGCCTGCCCAATTTCAAAATGACTTTGTGTTTTATATTCTTCTGATGGAGGAAGCCTTTGTGGCAATTTTTGCGGTCACCATCGCGTATTTTGGATTGTTGACTCAGACGCTCTTCTTCCTCAAGTGCGAATACACCAACGAATTGATGATGACTCAGTTAAGGTCAGCTGCAATATTGTCCTTGTCACTTGTCTTGTGTGAGTAGGGTCGTTCCAATCGAAATCTCATCTAGACACCCGTAGTCCGTGATTTTGACTCAAGACTGTCAGAGCTTTGTTCAAACTTTGGTTTTTTTGTTTTTAATGCTGAAAACCTTTTTAGTGTTTCAAATTCTTAAATTTTAATAATTTTGATACGTTACTCAATTTTTTCCAGAGCGTCTTCAACAATTTGATATTTGATGAAAATTTTTCTGAATTTTAGTGCTCAGCAAAATGGCATGACGTCATCATTTCTGAAGAATTTCTTGAAAAAAATGAGGGAAGCTGTAACTGCAATTCGACTTTTGTAAGTTGAAAATTTGAATTTAATTTGGTTTTCATTAAAAATCTGAACACACCCGATTGATGTTGATCACAATTGTTTAAAATTGTTTGTCTTTAGCAATATCGTTCATTCACACTCGATTTTTGGACTGAAGTTTGTGGATATCACAATGACGATAATCTGCACATATTTCTTCATCAAAAATTTTACAAAAGATCCACTTTTCGGCTTCATCAATGTCTACATTGCTATAGACACCACAATATGTTTCTGTGTCATCTTCGAGAAGGCGGTAAGATTTGAATTAGTTTAATTCTAGTTGAGAAATCGAGTCACTCTAACACCAGGCATCTGTCACTCTTTGATAGAAGCCACAATAAACGTGATGAATTTTAATAAATAAATAAAATTCTACAAATTCCAAATCTTTTTCCAGTTTGAAATTCCCGGTAAAATGGAGGATATCAAGAGCAGGCTGTTAGTAAAAGCTGTGCAAGCAAGACCAAAGAATGTTGGGGAAAAATTCTATTTGAAAAAGATCATCAAGTCAATGCCGAATGTCGCCATCAGGGTCGGTAGTTTTAATAATATGGAACAAACTTCAACTCCAAGATACGTAGACTTTTGTGTTAGACAAATTGCCAGCATGTTAATTGCGTTCATGTAAATGTCACTTATTTAGTGCAACATTTTTAGGTGAAAAATTCAAATAATGTTTTTCTGCAGTTATTTTAATAAACTTTTGTGTCTTGATAATTTATTCCAATTGTCATTCAAATTAATTTTTAGTTTCCCATTAAACTAAAAAACAATCAACTAGACCAGAGTCGTATTAAAAATGGTGTTGCCCTCATCATTCGTACAGAACATCCCTTCCACCCTCGGTTCATACGAATCTCGTCCGTCCTTCAACCTACCAAAAAACATCCAACACCAAATTTTTAAAATACATTCAATTTAATTTGAAAGATATCAAAAAATGCATTCAATTAAAACTATTGAAATTGAATCCTCACTCTCCATTATGACTTTGGACTTACCACTTCATCCTCTGGTCACAGACTAAAGGATTTCCTTTCATGTTAAGTCTATTCTGCCTACCGAATTGATCTACAGCATCCAAAAATGGTTTAAATTTTGCCTCCGAAATGAATTCAAAATTATTTGAAGTTAATGTAATTGAACAGGCACCATTAACTCCACTCAGAGCTGTCTCATGGACACTTTCATCATTCAAAAGATTGTCATCTAAACCTACTTGACGCCAGCCATTATCATGCTGGTAGGGTGTATTAAATTTGAGTGCATTCACTCCCAATTTGGTAATTCGATTATCCCAAAAACTAAACACATCCCCTGTATAATTTTCCAGTGGTCCAAATTCCAATTTTGTCAAAAAGTTATGAGAAAAAATTGGCGTGACTCTTGGAAATCGGGAAAAAAACCCTGGAAGTATCTCACCTCCATCTTTTGCTCCTTGTATTAAATTATTCGCTAAATTCAAACTATGAAGTGTAGTAGGATTGAAAAAAGTGAGGAAACTTGAAATTTTCCCATTCGCTGCCAAATCAGCATCAACAAGTCCATTGTATTCCAGACCGATGACGTCAGTTTTGAGTTTAACTTGTTTAGCACCGGAATATTTGAATACCGAAATGAGGGAATTATTGTTGAGTTCCAATATATTTGCATTGACGTTAGCGAAGGTGGCAAGGTCTATGGAGGTCAACTTAGTATCGATGATGTTGAGCCCGTAGAGATGTAAATTATCTTCTGGGGTCAAGCCATTGCGGGAACGAACTGCATGAATAAGTTGGTTGAGATGGTCTTGGGTTATAGAAGACCCTTGACAGGTCAAGTCGTATATTTCAGCACCAGCACTACTACAGCTACACGGCACAATTTCATCATCAGATGGACAGAAAGTGAATTGGGATTGGACCAAGTGAAGACCGATTAAAACTGTCGAAATTTGAAATAAATTTTTTAATGTTGACTTTAACTGGAACATATTTGGCTTGATTTTAGAGAGTTCAATTTTTTGCAAATTTTCTATCTGGGTATTCAGATTAATGCAGATTATATAGATGCAAAATTTATTTTAGCTCAAGTTAAATTAATTTTAATCAACAATTTAAGTGTTTGAACTTTAAAAGATTCGTGTATGAGAAATAAGAAAAACGGCCGATTGAATTAGAAATGCCAATGTTTTTGTTCTTGTCTAAAAGTTCTATAGTGATCAATTCTTGCGTCAGCAAGAATTGATCACCCCATTCTCTGTACAATAGGATAAAAACCAAGATGCTCAAAAAGTAGTTTTATAAAGAATCTGGTCTTGGTAAACTTGCTTACTGTTATACAATTTCGAGTAACTATTATGCTGTACTGAAGGAAAAATTCCAATATTAAGAATTCAAAGAGAATTCCAGAACAGGTTCACAAAAAATGATAACAGGTTTTTTGTAAAATGTGAGCACAATCAATTTCATTTCTACTATTAGTATTTTATTTTGTACTTCTCCATCCTCCTGCCCAGATGATAGAATCATTTTATGGATCACTGCCCTGATGGAGGCCAGGAGAGCTGAAATAATGGTGAACAGTATCAGCATGACTGCTCATTTATTGGTACCAATCGAGACCAGTAAATGGCGACCAACTACATCTGGTGTGAGACTAGACTTTATCATAGGAGACCGAAAGTCCATGAACTCGTCCTTCATTTTTGTTAAGATAGTCCAAGCTACCAGTTATTTGAATGACCTCAATATTCTGAGTACACTTCAAATTCTACTCAAGTTTGATGTGCGGGTACTCCAAATTTTATCAGGGCAGTGAGAAAACTGCGGACCAAGGGACAGACGGAAAAACAATTTCAGTATCTTCGCTTTTCTAAAAAGCAACATGAAATGCAAACTTAATACAATTGATTTAGGATTTTGACTGAACCGGAAAGAGCAATTGTGTAGTTGGTCAGTTGATCGCTGCCAAATGATATTTTTATCCTCAATTTTGCACCTGCTTCTGATCAATCACTTCGCTATGCATTAAAATTTATGGATACGAAAGAAGGAGGTTGATGGTTTGATCCAAGATGATTTGTTGAATCGTGACGACAATCCCCTTATCGATGAAGTAAAGTGAACCGAAACGAAAGGCGACCATCCGCATAGGCAGAATCTCCTTGAGTTGCCATCGATACAAAGATTCCTTTACTCTCGGACATTTCTTAAGAATCGACAAAATCGTCACAGACCTCGAATGGATTGTTGCAGTCAAAGTGTACAGAGTAATTATGATGCTGTAGCCGAACAATCCAATAACTGCAAACATGAAGGCGACCTCAAGTGGTTGTTTGACAGCGATGTAGATGCTGTAGACTACTTGGAAGATGGTTGCCACACTCACCAGTGGAATGACAACCTTGCAGAATAGCTGATTAAAAACTGTCATCAGTATTTGAGAGCTCCGATATATTCTCGTGTACTCGTTAAACTGTCGAATTGAAATGTTGGTTGATGATTTCGGATACTCTGATATTTTCGACCTAAAATCCAGGATTAAAATATCAGTAACTTTGTTAGTGGTCATCGTTAATTTTTAAATGATACCGTTTAAACGTTCCATCTTTGACTCACAATGGAGCAGCCCCAACGGGTTCGCTCAGATTTTGATGAAATAGGTACCATTCGATTCAGTATTTTATTCTGATTTTAAAAATGTCATCAAAACTCCCGAACGGTCAGAGCCCGAGTCAGAAATTGAGGTCAAAGTTCATGCACAATTGTATTTTCACGTCGTCACGAATCGGATTCTTCCCAACGAGAGATCCGTGTGCGTGGAGCGAGCAATTTGAATTTTTCTAAGGTTTTACTCTTCTCAAAAATTCTCATCCCCACTTCGATTCATTTTCACAATATTGTCAAATTGATATTCATGATCAATTTCTGTTTTAAGTAATGTTTCCCCTAAATTAGTTTAGTAAGTGAAATATGAACGCCAACGTTAATCCCTATTGTGTAGCTGTGCAGTTTATGAAATTGGTCCAGCAAAATTTAGATTATAATGAAGAGGTGCTTCCAAAACAATCGGATGTAGATGTGGCGAATTTATTGTTTGAGAAATTTGCTCAAATTACCTGCGACTACGTCTTCCAAGATGAGTACGAAAATAAAGTTGATAATGGTAATCGTAATTAGTCATTATTTAACTCAAATATCAATTACAGCTTAACAACTTGTCGTATTAATATTTAATTGAAATGTATTTCAGCATGTGTAGAAAGATTGGAGATTGACTCGGATTACGAAGAAGTCGAACATTACAACGAGGGTGACTACGTTTCAATTGAAAGAAAAACCAAAATTTTGGAATATGTAGACAAACATCCAACTTTCAGCTTTAATACTTTTAAGTCTAAATTTCCAGCTTTGAAAAACAAACAATACATTCAAAAATGGAGAAAGCAAATCCACACAAGGGGAAACCGGTTTGAAGTTATTGAAGCGATTAATAAATGCGTATACGAAAAATTTGTGGACTCCCGTAAGGAATTTAAAATTGTTCACGACATGGACTTAAGAATGTGGGCAATTCAGGCATCTATCAAGTATCCAGACTTTAAATTTCTCGCCTCTGACCATTGGTTAATGTCATTTAAGAGGAATAATAAAATTTCATCGAGAAAGATACAGAAAATGGTCAGTCGCCGTGACATTGCAAATTGGGACGAGCTCATGACTCGGGTTGAAAAATTTCGAAAAGAATTCAAGGAAAGATCGGCTGGCTATCCACCTCAGAATATATGGAACACAGATCAAATCAGTTTCAAGTACGAAATTTTGGACGGTCGTACTTTATCATGGCAAGGAGAAAAATGTACCTTTGGAGCTGGATTTTCCCCCAAAAACTGTGCTACTCATTC
>JAQHQX010000441.1:0-13104 GCA_034694425.1 Arrhopalites sp. Gr-Col-00791
TCATGGACGTCCGTCAAACTGTTCAAAATGAAGTCTTAATTATTAAGGCTAATTATTAATAAAATTATTAATTTAATTTATTAAAGGAGACCTTGGATGATAAAATGGATGTTGTTGAATTCAACTTTCAAAATGGATCTCATAATCTTTTGTCTGACATTCAAAGAATTGACGGGGTTGTCATAAATAATTCTCAGAATATTTCCGACATGACCCAACTAATCTAGGTCACTAGGGGTCAACTAGAAAAACAATTTGAAAATGAAATGAATAATACGAGGTCAGATGTTACTCTGACCACAAGTCGCCTACAGTCTAAAGTAGACAAAATTGCTTTAGATGTTGAGATGAAGATGCAAAAACAAGTTGAAGATTTTGAAGCAATTGAATCAAAATTAAATGAATTGGAAACTGAGGTGCAAGTCAAAATAAATAAAAGTCAAGATGAATTCAATGACTTGATTTATGATTTGATAAGTCAAGTAGAATCAAATTCAATTCGATTGTGGAATCAAACGGATCAAAAATTAAAGTCTATTGTCAACCAGCAGAATATTCTCATTTCAAACGTTTCACAAAATACAGAGATTATGGAAGTGCAACTAAATAATACGCAAACTTTGATATCGAACAGAATGGACGAAATGGCGGGAAATCTATCCAGTCGCTTCAGTTCTCAAATATTATTGTGTCAAAGAAATCAGCTACAGCCGATGACAAAAGAATTTCATGGTACTTTTTTATCAGCCTCAACATTTAATGCTTTTAGATGAAACAAGAATTTACATTAAGCAAAAGATTTTGAATTTTTTACAATGCAGGAGCTCTGATGGATTACCCCGATGCTCGACTGTTTGTATCTGCTGGATATCAGGGTAAGTAATCGGATGGGGAGAAATTTTGCCTTGTTAATCCGCCCATGTCTTTTTTTGAATTCAAATATATTTTGAGATATAAAACCCTTGTAAACATTTCCTCACAATTTTTGACAGGTTTGTACGAAGACTACACAAGTTATGGAGCATCAACAATGCGTGGAAAATGTCAAAATATAAATCTAAATAATGGGAGAATAGGTTCAGTTGATACATTTGGAACTTGTGTTCGTATATTTAAATCTTCTGACTGTCAAGGGGACTCTCTGAGTCTGTACCCGGGTAGTGAGTTTAATCAAGATTTTAAGTATCCCATCAGTACCAATTATACCCCCACAAATGTAGTTTATCCTCCTGTTGATGATCCACCCTACATCTTAATTCGTTCAATTGGCCCTTGTACACCACAAGAGTTTGATGGAGCTCATGAGAGGACTGTCTTGGGTTCTCGGTTTAGTAGTGACCTTACTCCCCCCACATTTTCATTGCTAGTGCCTCCTAGTGAGGATTCCCTCGTCCGAAGTGGTGTTGGTACTACTACATATGTAGTAAAAATAGTTTGATGTTTGAATGAATGCCGTCCATGGTGATTCATATGGGCTAGATTGTCAAAGAACTCGATTGTACGGATGGTACATAAATGTGGTATGACGTTTGCTAGCACATGTGCTGTCATTATGGTGTCAAAGCTTTCGTAAAAATTATAGAGTAATGGAGACAGAGGAGAATAACTTATGAGAGTAAATTTTATACCTGGGATTTTATCCATCATTTCAGTTAGATGAGAAAATAAGTTTGTGGTATGAGGTGTGACATCTGTGGTCATTGTCTTTCTAAGAGACTGTCCATTGGTGTAACTTGAGGTCAGAGCCATCAGGAGGGGAAAGTGAATCAGGCATTTGGATTTTGTAGGGCAGAGGATTAAATACATGTTTTAGTTTTGTACAGAGATTTTGTATTGAGTTTCATTGAAACACGAGAAGATTACGCTTATTTTGTATTGTAGAGGAATTCTATTGTTATTTTATAGCTAAGGGTTGACGTTCGGCTCGGTAGGACGTAGCAGAGAAAATGACAGAGAACTGATGGAATTTCTGACAAGTGTTGACATTTATACATACTTGACATTTGGTTTGAGAACTCTGGTTGAATCATGATTAAATTATATTAATGGGAAATAATTCTTTGGGTACAAAATCTAGATGAATGCTGAATGTTTGGTTCGTCTTTCAAAAGTCAGGTTTTGTGTTACAAATGGCTGCAGCGGCGAAATGAGTTTTGAAGAATAGAAGTTTAGTAGAGACATGTTTCATGCTTCAATGTATATGTTTTGAGTCAAATGAGTTCCATGGAGACTCACTAAAACTTGTTTAACTTAAATGGATGAAATTTAATCTGAGATGCAATTAAAACATTCAGAGGGTTCGAGAATTGAGCGGAGTTCAACTTGCCGAGTTGAACTCGGAAAGGTATAAAGTGCAAATAATTTAGCAGTTAAATCACTTCGAGATTTGTCTAATTTTTAATTCTTGTCACTATTTCCTGAACCCAACGAAGATTGAAAATGATTTATTTTATGGTGGAAAGTGTAAATGTGATGTCATAGCTGAGGATTTTATTAAGTATGTGTAAAGTTGTGTGGATTATCTAGTGACCGGTAACAGACTTTCTGGAAGTTGAGTCTGAACTTCAAAAAGACTATTGCCATGTTGTTCAACATGATTTCTACGAACTACTTGGTTATTTGCAAATAGTAAATTTTTCACCCCAAATTAAAATGTTGTTTGGATTATAAACTCCGTTCAATCAAATCGATTTTCAACAACACTTCGGGATTCACTTGAAAAGCAGCAACGATTCAAGGAGTTGCTTTCCAATCACAATCACAATCACATTTCGTAGTCCCAAATCCCCCATTTCATTTGTAATGAATAACAAATGTGTTCGAAGTATTTGAAGTATGATACGTCACGTACATTTTAAAGTGACATTTCGGTACCTGCATATAAAGAAAAGATTTCCAAAGGCATGTGATTTCGGAAGCGGATTTTTGAAGTATCTTGTCTTATTTTGATTGCCATGAAGACATTTTTGCGACCTCAGGAGATCAAGTACATGATTACAAAATTATTTCCTCTTACAGAGGTGTTCCAGAGGTAAGTATCAATTTTTCCTGTAAGTTTCATTGATACAAGTCAACACAGTCACAACGTCCAGAATGTATTAAGCATTTGTGTTCAAATCTGCATTCAGGAGAACCTTTGAGATTTTATTACTCTGATTGGGGGCAATTTCATAAAAGTCAATGACAAAGGTAAGGCTTCATATCAAGTCAAGTCACTTGATAACTTGACTTGTTTGACTTGAGTGCGTCATATAAGTCAAGTAAGATTTTCACTTGAACAAATCAAGTCAAGTCAAAAACGACCAAGTTACAAGTGACTTGTAAGTCATTACATACACTAACGCCACCTGCCGGGAATTTGTGTGTACTATGAAGTTCACAAAACATCCGCTAGATGTCAGCACTGTTTCCCACGGTAAGTCAGTAGTTCGAACATATTCCGGTAGGTGGCGCTGCCATTCACTTCTGAAATACCTGAGTTAGTAAACCCAGTCAAGTCAAGTCGAATCAGATTTTTGACTTGCTTTGACTTGACTTGACTTGGTGATATAGCTTTGAGTAGGAATTGATTTGAGCCTTTTGATTGTACTTGGCCAAGGTTATCTTGAGAATTTCACATGCAATGATTTAATTGTTTTGTGTACATCAATCAAAGCTGAAAAGAATGGGAGAAAGAAACGGAAAGGTCGACTTGACAAAAAAGTCCATTTACTGGTTCCCAAGTTAAAGGTTAAACTTTAACTGCTTTGGTTATTTTACATTTTTCTATTAATTTTCTAGGCGGAATGTACCGCCCTAGGTTTCTGAAAGTTGTGAGGTTATCCCAGATTAAATTGCGGAACCCCGAAAGTTTTTAGCAGTCCTTGGTGTTGCGACCAAGACGTACAGCATTTTTAATATGAAAAGCAACCTATAGGAAAATATAAGAAAATTGGGCCTGAAAATAAAATGTGATAGCAACCTTGTACTTACTTGTGACTCCAATGCTTGTATAGGTTCAAAATGTTTACTTTATAAATGCTTGAGGTTAAGTTCAAGGTCGTCACATTTTTTCAGAATTCTGAAAATCGGTCCAAAAGCCTCAAATAACGTCAAAAATTTTCTTGAACGATTTGTCCTTTTGTGAGCGGTCTCTATTTTTCGTGTGCTGCTTTATATCAAGCTCCGGAGTCGACGAAAAAATTTGGCTCGGCGGCTCAAAATGGCGGATTTTTACGTTAGTAATTTTTTTTAGCGGCGGCTGATGGTCGGCTGAGCCTTTAATTTAACATTAGCTACTATTTTCGGCGGCTTGGACCTCTAAAAAATTTGGTCGGCGGCTGGTCGGCTCCGGAGTCTGATTTATATATTTCAATTGATAAAACTTACAGGAGTGACTGATAGTGAGACCTGCAATTCTTTAAGTTGAGATAAGTTTGTGACCATGTGACCTTCACCTCCAGAGGTCACTTTGCCAAACGACCTGTTGTGACGACCCTGTAGGTTGCAAAAATCTGAAAAAATGAGAAAGGCATGAAATGAAATAACAATAAGATAGGAAACAAAATGGCAATATTGAGTTGTTTGTAGTCTGTACTATTTGATCTCTGGATGTCATCGATGCATTTAAACTAGTGTAAGGTTCACAAGGTCAAATATATCCACGAAGTCTGAAAAGCCATTGTCTGTGTGTGTGACTTTATTTGAATGTCGGATGTACAGTTTATACTAAAAGTTATCAAAAACGGACACTATACAATAACCAATTCACATCAACTAGGCGTACATAAAAGACTTTTGAGCCTTCAATCGACAGCAGTAAAAACAGTTGATGTTTGAAATTCAACCTGCTTATGTAACCTGTTGATATGTAGCCCATCTCACAACATTGTTGAAAATCAGCAATTACATCATTCCTCATCTGAAAAGACATGTTATGATGAAGTGGCAGCATTTGTAAGATCTTGGTGGCTGCAAATAATTCTTCCTTTCCGATGGAGCCCTGATTGTTTTGACAGATCGCCAGTACGTTTCAAGTTGTTCGGTGGTACCTTGAAAGGGTGCATACGCCAGTAGCCTTGATTGAAGAAAATCATTTCGATTACTCCGAAAACGAGACGAAATGTTACTTCTTAAACTCAAAAAAGTATCATCAGTGGGAGGAATTCTCCGAAGGCAAATGGTCTGACTTTCTGGGCACAGGAATGAAACTTGGACGATTTCTATAAGAATATTTCCATGATGATCAATTGGTGTATGAAATTGAAGTACCAGATAATCGAGTGGGAACAAGCAATCGTAAAATGGAAAAGGATACTTCAAGACAACTGAGGATTCTGTTAAGAGCAAGAGGATATCCTGGGTAGAGTTTATAGTTGGCATTAGAAAATGTGTTGAACTCGACATTGGCAACCGTAGATCAATTTCCAATTGCCAGTCTTCATCGTTAGTGCCTTCTCGTGAGGATACCCTCGTCCGCTGTGGTTCTGGTACGACTATGTATGTAGTGAAAATAGTTTGATGCTTGAATGAATGTGATCCATGCTGATTCATACGGACTGGATTGTCAATGAACTCAATAGTGCGTATGGTACTTGAATGTGGGACCACATTTGACAGAACATGAGCTGTGGTCATGGTAAGGAAGTTTTGGTACCAATTGGAGGGTGGAGGATCAATCAAAACAGTGAATTTACCACCAGAAATTTCGTCCTACATTTGAGTTAGTTGTGGGAATAAGTTTGTGGTATGAGGAGCGACATTTACAGCCATTGTCTTTCGAAGAGATTGACCATTGGTGGAGCGTGAGGTCAGGGCCATCAGGAAGAAAAAATGAAGCAGACATTTAAATTTTGTTGGGCTGAAGATTAATTACATCGTTGAGATGAGAGATTTTGTATTGAGATTTATTGAAAACAATAAGATTGCGTCTATTTGGTATTGATGAGAAATTTTATTGTTACTTTATAGCTAAAGCTTGACGTTTAGCTCGGTAGGACGCAGCAGGGAAAACGACAAAAACTGATGGAATTACTGCCAAGTGTTGACATTAATACTTGACATTTGGTTTGAGTATATTAATGGGAAATATTTGTTAATGTAGAAAATGTAGATGAATGGTGAATGTTTGGTTCGACTCAGAAATGTCAGAATTTGTTGATAAATTACCGTGCCAGCGACATTCCTTGTCAATAGAACAGGACAACCGAAGTTTAGTAGAGACAATGATCATGCCTCAAAAGGTGTTTCAGAATCGGGTTGGAGAATCATTTTTTAGCTTAAATGAATAAAATGTTATATGAAACGTAGGGAAAATATTGAGAGGATTTGACTTGTAAAAGCATAAAGTGCAAGAAAGTGACAAGAATCAAGACTGGGACAAAATGTTAAAGTGAACTGGTGAAAATTTTGTGAACGTCAGGAATTGAACAATAGTTCATCTTATCATGGAAATCGTCAATGTGTTATCATAACTCAGGCTTTTTCTAATTTTGTGTAAAATTTGGATTTAATGATATCCGGTAAGTACATACAAATACTAGAGTCTAGTATTTGTATGTTGTTACCTGATATCGCACACGAAATTGTAAAACTTGAGTCAAATAACGGGGCCTGGGTAAACATCAAACAGATTAGTGCCATAATTTTCTACTAACTAGTCGGTTCATAAATAAGTAAGTGGTGAATTTTCCACCCTAGAAATGTAGTTTGGATTAAAAATACCGGTCAATTGAATCGATTTTCAACAACACTTCGGGATTCACTTGAAAAGCAGCAACGATTCAAGGAGTTGCTATTCAATCATAAAAATTTTCTTAGTCACAAATCCCCTATTTTATTTGTAATGAATAAAAAATATCTTCGATAAGTCTTTGAAATATGATACGTCACGCATCATTTAAAGTTACATTTCTGTACCTGCATATAAAGAAAAAATTTCGAAAGGTGTGTGTTTTGGGGGAAGGATTTTAAAAGTAAGATCTACTCTCCGGTCGATTTTCACAAAGACATTTTCCCACTTTTATTTGACCACAGACGGGGGAAATTAAGTACATTTAGTTTTATGCACAACAATTAAGTTTGATGTAATGGTGAAGTATGGGTTAATATGTTTGCAGTAATTTCAATTTCAATTTCAATTTCTGATTTTATTAACGTGTTAAATTGGGTCGAACGACCCAATGAAGAATGTTGACTACCTCATAAACACAGTCAAGTTCAGAAGAAAATCCGGCCAATGATGTCTTTTGGCACGGATGAAAAAAACAAAACAAAACAAATCCCACCCAGATACACCGCCATAAATACCACCAAAGCTGACTTAAATTTATCCCAACCTAAATTTTTAAACATCCCTTTTCCCATTTACGTCCGAAATTGGTTGCTTTTAATTCAACTATATTTTGAGATGTAAAACCCTTCTAACATTTCCTCACAATTTTTGACAGGTTTGTACGAAGACTACACACAACCTATGGAGCATCAACAATGCGTGGAGAATATCAAAATGACAATAATGGGAGAATAGGTCTAGTTGATACATTTGGAATTTGTGTTCGTATATTTAAATCTTCTGACTGTCAAGGGAATTCTCTGAGTCTGTACCCGGGTAGTGAGCTTAATCAAGATTCTAGATATCCCATTAATACAAATTATACCCCCACAAATGTAGTTTATCCTCCTGTTGATGATCCATCCTACATCGTCGTTCGTTCAATTGGTCCTTGTACACCACAATAGTTTGATGGAGCTTATGAGAGGACTGTCTTGGTTTCTCGCTTTAGTAGTGACTTTACGGCCCCTACTAATCAATTGATTGCAGTCAAAACGTTGGATTCAGAATCAAAAGTCAAACCCAATGTGAGACATGTACTTGATACACTTTGGATCCCTTCAGTACCCCAACAACCTTTACCTTTGGGATACAAAATTTTTAGTCAAAAAGATTTCCCCATCTCCCATTATCTCCAAATAAATCCACAGAGGGTAGAGTTTTTGGCAGCCAAAATTTATTCAAGACGTGAATAATGTAACAGAAACAGATTGCAATAAAAAATGAGACTAGAGTAACAATTGGCTACATTTTACCCCACGTTTGGGGAGAACTAAATATTTGGATTTTAATCTGTTTGCACAGAGTTGTGCAAGCAAAACTAAGTGGTTCAAAGTTTTATAAAGTATTCAAACTTATTTTTCAACTTCAAACTTGGGGTCAGGACGATGGGTAGATTTTTCAGTGAAGCTTCGATATCAAAAACATTCAACTGATGGTCATGCTTTAGTGACGATACCAAATGAACTCATGTACATGAGTTCCTGTAAGTGCAGGTTCAATTTCAATGGACAAGGAGTAGTTTATGGATATTTGAGCAATTAATAATTGTAGGGTCACCATCATTTCTATTAACTACACCTTAATTCCATTCTTGTTCAGTTATACAGATATTTTATTGTGTTGTTCGTTCCTTACATGAAAATATTAATAATGAGCAATCTCATTTTAAATCAATAAACACAAGGAATGCATAATTATAAAAACACATAAAATGTGAATGGAAATAAAATCAAAATTTTATACAGGAAAAAAAATTTCACAATCCATAATCGTCACACACCAAAAGTCTTAAACACGAGATGATATAGTTTACACTTTGAGCTTGAATTATTCACGATTGTCGTAAGAATTCACATAATCAAATCAAATCGATAATCTTTTAATGTGTCAAAATTGTTCTAATTAGTATCCTCACCTACCATAATTTTGTGTCACTGACATATAAAATATTTTCCTCACTCACAACTCACAAGTCCGACTAGCAGGTCACTTGTTGAAATATTTTATGAACTCATCGTGACATTTTTTAAGGTATTTCATGGGAAGGACATCGCATTTGGTCACAACCATTTCTGTTCAATTGAACTGACATTTTGTGGAAATCTTCCTTAGATCCAAGGTTCCATTCTTCCCGTCACAAATCAAATTTCTCTAGCCGGCCAGCAAAAATGGCAAAATTTTTAATTGACTTTATTTCTCATTCAGTTGCCCTTGCGAGTAGACACCATCGAAATATCTAAGATTTTCATCATACATGCAGGACTCTCTACCGTTTTAAACGTCATATGACAAACTAGCGATAAACATTAGTTTGTAAAAAGTCATTTAAAAGCTATCAGCTTTGCTAAATTATCACAATCAAGGGAATCGACCACTTGTTTTCATTAATATTTTCATTGCTGTGACAGTAGATGGAAAATCTGCCATTTCACCGAACCTCGGGGAGAAAAAAAATTTTAATATTGGTTAGATGGGACGGAGATAATTTTGTCCCACATATCCCATAATTAAGGTTCGGAGGAGAAAATTTTGGTTCGGTCGATTTTCCACCCACGGCTGTTACAACTTTTTGCTCATCAATCGTACTTGTAAAAAAAGAAAATCGGCTGTTAAATTTTGGAAACTCGAATATTTCATGAAATCTACTAAGATCTTAAAAACTGGTTTCATGGTCCGTTCGGACGGACCAAAAAACTAGTTTTCCAAAGCCAAAAATTTTGAGCATTCCCCCCGTATTAAAACAATTTCTCATAGACCTACATACAACTTCAACTATCGTGAAAATAAACCAACATATTCCTGAAGCAGCAGACACAACCAATCGAAGTAGGAATCTGTGAAAGAGCAGAATGACAGCCACACCATTAAGAATTCCATAACCATAAAAAGTGCCCCTTGCCAAAGATTCTTGAAAGCTCCAAGGGGTATATGAACTTTTTCCAGAAAGGTATTTTATACCTTCTGGTTCATTCTCAAATATTTCCCACAGTTCCGACAACTTAGGATCGTACAATTTCCTTCCATTAGTTGGATTTGCCCACCAAAACTTGTAAATACCACTCGTTTGCATAAGACTGTCCAGGGAGTTGTACAAGGCATTTGCATTGTACGACACAATTGACCATCCTTGTTTTTTGGTAAAATACATTTTGGGTACGATTCCATACTGCTTGGGGAAAAGCTTTGGCAGCAATTGGATGACCTCTTTGTTGTCCTTAGAATATAAAACGGCTCCTAAACTCTCTCTGAAACAATATTTTCGTTTGTCTCTAATTGTGACTCCCTTAATTGTTTGTAAGTCAACCAAGTTGTCCAAAAATGTTTGGTGGTCTTTGATGTACCTCTTGTATCCTTTACTTGTACCATCAGGCACGTAGTGGTAGTTTCTAATACTGGTAAACATTTCGTTTAACATATCGATATTATCACGATTTTCAACAATCCTAATGCCCTTTTCAGACAATTGTTCGACTGTAAAAATGGGCGCATCACCAACACTGTTTACAATTTGTTTGCTCTTCAAGGTTGATAAATAAAAATTATCGGTAAAAAATATGAAAAACATCCAACCGAAATAGATTCCCGCACCAATAATTCCTGTTCTCCTCCTAAGGAACTGGTATGAACCACATTGATTTACCATCATGGGCAACACGATTGACATGACTTTGATCGATGTTACCTTAGACCCAGCGAGCAGTTTCAAGAATCTTATTACAAATAATCCAACACCTGCAATGAAAATCCACGTGAGCCAGTCAAATGGGTCAAGAAAATCGGTAAGAAACCGTCGCTCTGATTCTGAATCAACCCAATAGAAGACATTTAACCCTCCAATCGACAGCATTAAAAACAGTCCATGTTTGAAATTCAACGTTTTTATGAATTTTGTTGATATGTGGCCCATCTCACAACATTGTTTAAAATCAACTTTTTCTTCATTACTCAACTGAAAAGACATGTTCAGATGAAGGGACAGCATTTGTAAGATCTTTATGGCTGCAATTACGTCATTATTCCCTTTCGGTGGAGCCTTAATCGTCTTGACAAATTGCAGGTACTTTTGAAATTGCTTTTTGGTTCTCCGATGGGCCACATAGGCCATGAGCCTTGATTGCAGAAAATCATTTCGATTACTCCGAAAACGAGACAAAGTGTTACTTCTTGAACTCAAAAAAGTATCATCAGTTGGACGAATCATCCGAAGGCAAATGGTCTGATTTGCTGAACACCGGAAAGAAACTTGGAGGATTTCCATAAGAATATTTCCATCACGATAAGTCGATGTATGAAATTGAAGTACCAGGTAATTGAGTGGGAATAAGCAATCATAATATGGAAAATCATGCGTCAACATGACTGAGGATTCTGTTAAAAGCAACAGGATATCCTGGGTGGGCTTTATAGTTTTCAGTAGAAAATGTGACGAACTCCACAATGGATACAATAGATTAATTTGTAATTGCCAGGCTGCATTGCTAGTGCCATCTCGGGAGGAGATAATCCGACGTGGTGCTGGTACGACTAAATATGTAGTGAAAATAGTTTGATGTTTGAATGAATGCCGTCCATGTTGACTCATACGGGTTAGATTGTCAAAGAACTCAATAGTGCGTGTGGTACTTAAGTGTGGGACGACATCTGACAGCACATGGGCTATGGTCATGCTAAGAAAATTGTGGTACCAATTGGGGGGTGGGGGATAAATCAAAACAGTAAATTTACCACCGGGGATTTCGTCCAATATTCGAGTTAGCTGTGAAAATAAGTTTGTGGTATGAGGAGCGACATCTATGGCCATTGTCTTTCTATCGGATTGTCCATTGGCGGAATGGGAGGTCAGAGTCATCAGGAGGAAAAAATGAATCAGGCTTGTGGATTTTGTAGGACTGAGGATTAAATGCATGTTTGAGTTGAGATGACTTTTGTATAGAGATTTTGTATTTATTTTTATTAAAAAACGGTAAGATTGCGTTTATTCCGTATTGAAAAGAAATTCTATTGTTATTTTATAGCTAATGTTTTGGCTCGGTTGGACGCAGCAGAGAAAGTGACAAGAATCAAGACTTGGACAAAACGTTAAAGTCAACTGGTGAACATTTTCTGAATGCCAGGAAATTAAAAAATAGTTCATCTTATGATGGAAATCGTCAATGTGTTATCATAGCTCAGGCTTTTTCTAATTTTGTGTAAAATTTGGACCAAATGATATCCGGTAACTACATACAAATATTAGAGTTTAGTATTTGTATATAGTTACCGGATTTCAAGTTTTACAATGTCTAGTACATAAACATTGTAAAACTGGAGTCAGAAACGAGGCCTTGGTAAATATCAAACAGATTATTGTCATAATTTTTTATTAACTAGTCGGCTCATAAATAAGTAAGTGGTGAATTTTCCATCCTAGAAATGTAATTTGGATTAAAAATACCGTTCAATTGAATCGATTTTCAACAACACTTCGGGATCCACTTGAAAAGCAGCGATTCAAAAAGTTGCTATCCCATCAGAAAATATTTTGCTGGCACAAATCCCCAATTTCATTTGTTAGGAATAACGAATGTCTTCTATAAGTCTTTCAAAGTATGATACGCCATGCATAATTTAAAATTAGATTTTTTTACTTGCATATGAAGGGTTCAGTAAAAGAAGTTCTACTTAGAACAAAGATCTGTCATCGGCTAAGAACTTTGTACATCGTCTGATGCACGAAGTCCGTTGAAAAGGCTTTGTACGTAGCTTCCTTAGACCTTTCTGAACAACCTTTAAATGGACCAATTTCGGGAGATTTCTTCTGTTGACCTTCACAGATCACCAAAGTTGACCCTCGATTCAATTAAAACTGCTAAACTTGACTGTTTTTGTTAAAGTTTTATTTGACAAACTAATGATGTAAATTAATTTGTAACATGTCATTTCAAAGTTATTAGGTTTGCTAAACTATTATAATCAAGGGGATTGACCACTTGTTTTCATTATTTTTTCATTGCTGTGACAAGTTTTTGCTCATCAACAGTACTTGTAAAAGCGAACATCAGCTGTTAAATTTAGGGTAAATTCTATTTTTGCCGGCCAAATTTTTTAGTGGCTAAACACCAGTTTTTGCCGGCCACCCAACAGTTTTGCCACTGGTCCAAACCTGCTGACCATTTTCGAGTGAAATACTCAAACCTCTAAATTGTTTCCTTTTGGCCGAGAAAAAGTGACAAGTGGATACGTTAAAGCAAACTGCAACTTTCAAGCACTACCCTCAGATTAAAACCTCCATACGATTGGAGGCGTGTCAC
>JAQHQX010000442.1:0-13090 GCA_034694425.1 Arrhopalites sp. Gr-Col-00791
CGTTCACTTGCTGTGGAGTTTGACAGTTTTCCTCGTTTACTCTAATGCATTTTCAAAACTTGCCTCTATTTTTTCGCCAACAGGAATTTTTTTTAAAATGTTAATATTTCACCAAAAGATGGCCCCTAGGTAGTAGTTGACGACCAGCAATTAAAAATACGACATCTGAGAAATTGCGATTTCACCAAAATTATCCTTTTTTCTGTGATCGGGCACAGTGTGCGCCTGTCGTCCATCATCTTTCAACTTGGGATCCTTCTACTATGCGGATAATGAACTAGTCCTCAATCAGTCTTAATAACACCATTAGTTTAATCGTCACTTACAACTTCGAATAAGTTTCGAATGAAACCATCATGACCACTTTAAGTAGATTTCTTTGCTTTGGCTACTTTCGGTTTGAGAGGGAAAAAAGAGGAATTTGAAAATTTAGTCAGTAAGTTCAAACTCATTAAAATATGTTCATTCATTAAACTTAGTTGAACGTAGCGGGCAAATATAAAATAGATTAAAATTCAAAAGTAATTTTAATTTTGTGTGTAATCTGATTCCGATTTCAAATTTAAGCTTCACAATGTTTTATTCAAAAGTCTAAAGTTATGAATAATATTAAAAATTCACCATCTCGAAGTTAAGTAGGAATAGCATTGAAAATAGGTGCTAAAATTCACCTTGAACACCCACGCCACACTGTACACAAATTTTTGTTCAAGCAATGGATTATAGTAAACTGATCTACTACTGAAGAAAATATGGTATCAATTAAATTTAATATTAACATTACGACACCCAAGGATCGCTTTTTACCAGCCAAAACAAAACCCTGGCGGGCCAAAGTGGTCAAAATGAAATAAAGGATATCTGGCACAATCTCTAGAATTCGCTGCAATTACCTCGTAACAGTTATTATTTGAAGGGTGGATATCAGTAAGAGCCAAAATATAATCTGCACATATTATAGTGCCCAAATGATATGGTCGTATGTCTTGCATCAACTCATTAACATGCCCAAGATTTCATTTTGCCACTTTTGGTTTTGGCTGGCCAACAAATGGGGTGGTCAAAAGCCGGTCAAAACCAGCTGGCTGGCCACCATTTTGGCCAAAGGGTCGAACCCTGAATACACCTTTCACAAGGTCGAGATGAAATACTGAAAGCGTGTTAGATGCAAGAGTAGATGATTGTAGTAACTGTTGGGTGGCATCACGAGATCAAGTAACATTTAAATGCTAGTCGTAATTTACAAAATGTCATCCTATTTATGTCATGACCATGTGGTTGTTCCACCTTGATAATTTGAAGCAGTGTAGTAGGGTGGATATTTCCGAAATGAGAACTTCTGGAAATTTTTTCAGAGCTTGACCAAACCAACCTGTAGTTCCGCCCTACTTTATCCATTTACGGAATTGGTACAAAATTTCCTACATGCGACTTTGTCCACGAAACTACTTTTCCAGGATTGGAGGAAGTTCGATGGAGCTACACGGACTACGGTGGACAAAAAAATGGTGTATTTTGCACCCAAGATACATTTCATATTATCGAATGTTAGTTTGCGAATGTTTTCCTAATTGTACATACATAATATTTTCAAATTTAATTTAATGGCCGATGGCTAAATTTAATAACTGAATTTTGTGGCAACAATAAAATGTTCCATATTCTTGGATTATTGGCACATGATTTATTTAAAGGTGTCACTTAGCAAAACTCTTTGTCTAGTCAATGCGACGATAAAGCATGAAGTAGAAGTAAACCCATTTGATGTTTTTCTTATTTCAGTGAGCAGCTACAATACAAAGAGTTTCGTCCAAAGTTTGTCCAAAGTTCTTCTTAAATGCGAATTGAAGTAGAAAGAGCTCTTATGGAATAGACATTTTTTCTATCTTCAAAACCAACATCTGTCACCAACATTTTCAAGTATCTTGAAAGAATTGTCAACTTTTAGAATTTACAAGATTCATAGAGAGTCCTCCAACTTTTCTGGCTCGAATTAATTGGAAATGAAATCCTTGAATATCTAGAGTTTGTCATCTAAATATTAAATGAAGGTTTCACTCACAAAAGTAACTTTTGAAAAGTTGCAAATCGATATTGTGGATTTTTCCACAGCAGAGCTTTCGATCAGATGATATCAGCAGTAGCATCACAAGCTCAATTTCTCTCTACAAACCTCTGAAAACGGACCAAGTTCGGTACATGTAGTGATCTGTCCAAGTCCAAAAAATTCTTCATCAAATCTCTGTGAACTTATGATTGACCTTCATTTCAAGAGGCAGAGAGCCTCTGCCAGAGACCGAATTTCGGTCACCGAAAGTAAATTTTAAATTTGGTGACTTGATCCAGCCGAATCCTAATGTCATCGAAATTCTTCAAATTCGAATTCTTGTAACCATTCCATAATTTACTCTTCCTCATAAACAATCGTTCACAAGATACGACTGAAATATCAAACCAAACATTGGTTTTCAAAAGGTTTCATTTTGTCTCAATCCAAAATACAAATGGCGACGATATATTGGATGTATTTTTGTCAACTCCTGGTCATGGCTGAGGCCATTAAAGACAACAACTTTGATGGAGCTGCAATGGAACTGAGGTTCACGCATCTCTACCTTCGAAAAAGTTCCAACATGATGTCGATTTTGTCTGAAGTTCCTGCGGATCATTTTACTCTGCTCCTCAAATGGAATCAAGGTCAGTTTCTCATTTCCAATTCGAGATGATTTACGTTATTTCCTGAATCCTGAATTTTTCAATTTTTCAGAAGGTTGAATGTGTAAAGTTGTGGTATGGATTCCTTGTAAGCAAATATTTCTGTTGCTCAAAGTATCTGCGCTTATTTGATGACTTATCCCTGATCAGTCAATTTTATGCTACCGACCTGCGTAGAAGTAACTTCGAAAAAGCATAAAAACCATAATGATATTTTTATCTGCATCCTGGTTCAGGCTGATTTTTCACAATGAAGCGAATAAGTCCAGCCAAACTAATAAAATCATAGAAAGTTATTTGCATTAACAGGGAATTGATGTTGAGAATTCACTTTATTTGAACACCAAAAAGTCGCATTTTTGTGAAAACATTTAATTTGTAAACTAATTAGAAAACTCCACCGTCCTGTATCAGGGGAAGAAGGGACCTCAACAAGAACAACTGAATCTCCGGTTTTCAGGCATCAACTCGAATCCCATCGTCATCATGCACGACCTCACTAACAGAAAAAATACCAACTGGAGATCCAAAATCGACGCACTTCGTAAACAACAACTTGGCGCTGATGAAATTGAAGACTACAAGAGATTGAATGTGGTAAATATGCTGAAGCATCTCAAGCACTATTTGGTTGTATCTCAAGTATCTGACAACCTCTTTAGTACAGATTATGACTTTTATGGTTTTCAACTTTTGAAGTGGGAACTATTTGGTCACACCACACAACTTATTTTGAAACCTAAACTTGTTCTTCTGTATTCAGACAGTGCGTTCTACAACAACTCAAAATTGAATCCATCACATCTTTTTTCGTTCTTCACACTCAAATACATTACAGATGACTTTCGTATTCCCACATTTTACATTCTGGAACAAACTCCTTCATCCGAATACGAAATACGAAGCTCATGGTCTGGACCCAATGAAAATATCGAGAAACCTCTTATCCAAGGTTGGTCCTTGTCCGAATTATTAATTCGTCAACGAGCCACCAATCGATTCGTTTGTCAAAGGTTTCAAAATTCCGAAAGAGTTGATGAAAATTGGACCTCTTGTTTCGATGTGATGATTAAACTTTGGCAGGAGAAAGTCATCAATTTTGGAAAAAATGTTTTTCCAACAGTTATAACTTTTACAGGATTTGAATATTCTTCTTTCTACGAGAACATGAAAATCCATCGCAGTACTTGTTCTGATAGCATCTGCGAGGTTTCTCCACTCAATCGAGACAAAAAAAGTATTCATTCTCTACAAAACTCCGTTTTGGCCTTTATGCTTTCAGCTGTAAATGAGACTTTGGCATACGATCTAAAGTATTACTGTAGATCGTCATCAATGATTTCAATAAACATCCCACTCTTGGCTTACACTGACAGTACTTTACGATATAGCAGTTCCTTATTTGTTTGGACAGGTCAGTCAGGTTCGTTCAGATTCATCACAACAGATGGCGTCACAACTCGGAAGGATTCTTTAACAATTTATTCGGCTCCATTCCAGTTGACTGTTTGGATTTCTCTCGCAATCGCTTTTATGGCGACTGCCCTCGTTGTTCTTTTGTTGAGTAGGTGGCGTGAGGGTAGATGGAATGCAAATCCATTGAAATTTGTATCGACAATTGGAAAGATTTTGTATTGGAATTTTCGCTTGATGGTAGAACAGTATGAGGACGAGGGAATTGTAGAAAGAGGCGCCTCTGACACCAATTTCGAAGTGGCCCACAGACGATTTGGATTAGGAATAATTGTAAGTAGTTGGCTCTTGTCATCCGTCATTTTGGTGAATACCTACAAAGAGTCTATCATAGCAGAATACACGGCTCAATTTCCTTATGCAACAAATTGGACCCACTTGGCTGAATTGTATCACAAGGAGTTCTTGTTCTATGCATTCGACCCTCATAAAAAATGCAAAACTGGTAGTGAACCTGACTGGAAATCAGCTGTTGGGTATAATTTGAAATGGCCATCTAATAGTCAAACAAAAATTAAACAGCGGTTGATTAATTTAATATACATGAAATATGAGATTTGTGAAAAAGATTGCAGAAGTTTATTTGGGGTGTCTACAAACAACATGAGGGTACATGAAGTAGCAAAAAGTTCATGTTATAAAATCGATAGTTGTCAGAAGTATGTTCGTAGTTTCATGATGCTATTGAATACAACCTCATATTGCACTGAGTTTGTGAATGACCACTTCATTCTGGAGAAACTTTCAGTAGAAAAAACTGCGATGATCGTTCTAAAACAAGATTTTGATTATTTTTGGAACAAGTTCAAAATTGTGATGAATCGAACAGATCGATTGAAATTTGCACAAAATCAAAAGATCCAAGATGATTATTTGGTCGAAGTTGAGGGATACCGATTTTCTTCAAGTCGTTACACAAGGAAAGAAATGGATGAGGAGTATCTGAATTTAATTCCCCAAAGACTCAAGACACTGGTCACTTCAGGGATTTATCGTTTGTGGGAGAAGTGGGATGACGTCAGACACAACAATTCCGATTGGAGCACATGGAGAAGTCGTGACTTTGTTGATGAAACAACTCCCTTGTTCCAGCCACTGAGTTTCACAAATTCGGCAGTTTTCCTGGTTTTCTTGATCCTGGTTGGATGCTCCGTCTTTTCTTTTGCGATGTTCATTGTTGAGGTTATTTTGCAAAAGTATGAAAGGTTAGTTGTTTATGCGTTTTTGGTCGGGAAAAGGATTAGGGTCAGATCAAAACTTCAGAAAAGAATTGTTGTGCTGCGGAAATTAATTTGGCAGTTTGCAACCAGGCTTTGGTTTTCATTGTCTCTGCAATAATGATTAAATGTTAGTCTCGATATCACAAGTTGTGATATTGAGACTAACATTTAGTCACTAAACTAAATCCTTGCTAGGACAACAAAAACCAGATTTTGGTAACAAACAGCCAAACTAATTTCACAAGCACAACAATTCCTTGTCGAAGAGTTGTGATTCACAACTCTTTGTTGTCCATGTTCTAATATTAGCTTGTTGTACACACTTTATCATTTTACAGTAGAGGCTCATTTATAATTAGTAAGATTCTTAGCATTGTATTTACGCAGAGTTTAACATCCCTATCTTAGACGTCGAGTGGGCGTGGTTTAGGGTGACACCTTACATAGGGATGTTAAGCTCCACTCTCTAACCCGTTCAAAAAAAATTTCAAAGTTTGAATTTGTCTACGATTTTCCAGTTAAACTTAAACTTTGAATTTTTTTCTCGAAAACTGTACGGTAACTTTTTTTTAGATGTCACCTGACCTACCTACTTTTGCACGCTCTACACGATGATAATTTTTATTTGATCAAGTTTGTTTGTCCATTTTTGAGTTACACTGGACCCTATCTCTTCACTGTTGGAAGCGGGCTGGAGGGAAATTCAAAGTTCCCCTTCCCCACACTCACAGAGAGAGGGACACGACCTAGAGACTTTCTTCTCCGTTTATCTGGAACACGTTTACTTATTTTTAAGAAATTCGCGATGGCTTAATAAAATTATCATTAGATAATTGAGAAAATTAATCGCGAAATATTAGAGGTGTGCATAAGTGACAATTTGGGTAATCACGAGTCGCTGCGGAAACCGAGGTGCTGTTACTTGACCCAAGTTAAAATTGATGTATCTGTTAATGATTGTAACGATTGGAATGTATTTTGGGTATGTCTTTGAATTTATATTGATATGAACTGCCTGTGTCCGTTCTTGAAAAATAGTGCTATGTACTAACTTGACACATTAATAAATGTCAAACAAACAAACAAGTAATTTAATTTAATTTTTTGATTTGAATAAATAAATATGGGAGAAAATGTCATGGTGATTTTGTAGGGAATTTAATGTAGAATTTGATGGACATTTTTCCTGTTTTATTTATATACCATTAATTTTGTTAAAGTGTGGCGACGGCTCGTGTGCAGGGTCCGATTTTTACCAAAATGAAATGTGACCAGCCGGCTGGCTAAAAGTGGCCATAACTGGCCCCCCTAAAGTGGTCATCATTTGAAGGAAGGATTTTGTTGTCATTGAGGATTAGGGAATGTGATCATCATGAGGTACAATACTGTCCCAGAACATATTATAGGACCCAAGTCAAGTGGTCATACGAGTATTTCTTACAAAAAAACTCGTTAAAAAGCCTAAAATTTCATTTTGGCCACTTTTCGTTTCGGCTGGCCAAAACCATTTTGGCTAGGTGGTCGAACCCTGATTGTGTAGAATAATCCCTGCACTTTTTTTAAAAAATTTTGGCTCGGGAATATTTACTGGCCAAAATAACAAATGTTTCATCTATTATTTTCTGTGGATTGTACTTGTTTGCTCTGATAATATATTTACCTCTTTCAAGTATATTAAACGAATCATCAATTATTATAATTCACAAGATGCAAAACGACTTCTGGAACTTTACTGGCTTGTCAAAATGAAACTGTTGAGTACTTAGAGTTTGTCATGTAAATATCAAATTAAGTTTTTCCACAAGAAAGTTCCAAATCGATACTTCTGGATGTTTCTACGATAGAGAATCCAATCGGACAGCACCAGCATTACAAATTTCATTTCATTTTATGAATGTTCGAAGATTCGTTGAGTGCACTTGTGCAGCAGTGGCGAACCTGTAATTGTTCTGAACAATTTGGACTCGCAGCTTTACGAGTTTACGGTTGACCGTCATTTTAATACGAACGCAGAGACAGAAAGTGACTTGGACACCCCAAACCTCAATTTCGTCAAAACAAAAACATTTCGAATGAATTTGAGTACTCGTTTAATATATCCGGTCATAAATCACGTTTCAAAAAATATCCAGCTTTCTTTCAATCCGAATCATATTGAAAAACAAATGGGGGCGATATATTGGGTGTTGTATTGCCAACTGCTGTTCATTGTTCAGGGCATTCGGGACAAAAATTTTGATGGAACTGCAATGAAATTGAACTTCCTGAGTCGCTACATTCAGAAGAGGTCAAACATGATGTCGATTTTGTCAGACGTTCCCGCCGATCATTTTGTCTTGCTCTACACCTGGAATCAAGGTCAGTTTCCCATTTTCTAATCGAGATAATTTACGTTATTTCTTGAATCCTGAATTTTTCTGCTCTTATTTTGATGACTCATTTCTGATCAGTCAATTTAACGCTACCGACCTGCGTAGCAAAAGCTTCGAAGAAGTACAGAAACTATAACAATCTTTTTATCCTCATCCTGGTTCAGGCTGATTTTTCACAGTGAAGCCGATCCAACCAGACTAATAAAATCATAGAAAGTTATTTGCACTAACAGGGAACTGATGCTGAGAATTCATTTTATTTGAGCACCAAAAAGTCGCACTTTTGTAAAAACTTTTAATTTGTAAACTGATTAGAAAACCTCAATGTCCAGAGTCCAGAGGAGAAGCTACCTCAAGAACAACTAAATCCCCAGTTTTCAGGCATCAACTCGAATCCCATCGTCATCATTCACGACCTCACTAACAGCACTAACTCCAACTGGATATCCAAAATCAAAGCTCTTCTTAAACAGCGAAGAGATGCCGATGAAGCTAAAGTCCGAGTTGACTACAAGGAATTGAGTGTGGTGAATATGCTGAAGCATCTCAAGCACTATTTGGTTGTATCCGAAGTGTCTGACAACCTCTCCCATTTACATAATGAATTTGGGGCAAATTTTCGACTTTTGAAGACCGAACTATTTGGTCATGCCCCACATTTTATCATGAAACCGAAACTTGTTTTTTTGTATTCAAACCCTGCTTTCTACAACAACTCAAATTCAACTCCATCCCATCTTTTTTGGTTAGTGGTACTCAAATCCATTACAAATTATTTGTGTAGTCCCACATTTTACATTCTGGAACAAATTCCTTCATCCGAATACGAAATACAAAGCCCATGGTCTGGACCTAATGAAAAAATCGAAAAGGCTCTTATCCAAGGTTGGTCCTTGTCCAGATTATTTGGCCAACGCGTCAACAATCAATTCGTTTGTCAAAGATTTCAAAATTATGAAAAGTTTGATAAAAGTTGGACCTCCTGCTTTGATGTGATGATTTTACTTTGGCATGAGAAAGTCATCAACTTTGGAAAAAGTGTAATTCCATCAGTTGTACATCTTAGTGATGAATTTTTTTCTTTTTACGACGACATGAAAATCCATCGCAGTACTTGTCCTGATAGCATATGCGAGGTTTCTCCATTCAATCGAGACAAAAGAAATGTTCATTCTCTACAAAATTCCGCTGTGACCTTTATGCTGTCAGCTGTAAATGAGACTTTGGCATATGATCCAAAGTATTACAGGTCATCAGAGATTTTAATGCGTATACCCAGTGTACCTTACGCCCACCATACTTTACGACATTCTGGTTCCGTGTTTGTTTGGACTGGTCAGTCAGATTCGTTCAGATTCATCACGACAGATGGCGTCACAACTCTGAAGGATTCTTTAGCAATTTATTCGGCTCCATTCCAGTCGACTGTTTGGATTTCTCTCGTAATCACAATGGTGGTGACTGCCCTCGTTGTCCTTCTGTTGACTAGGTGGCGTGAAAGCAGATTCAATGAAAATCCATCGAAATTTGTAGGAACCATTGGGAAGATTTTGTACTGGAACTTTCGCTTGATAGTAGAACAGTATGAGGATGAGGGGATTCTAGAAAGAGGCTCCTCTGATACGAATTTCGAAGTGACGAACAGACGATGTGGATTAGGAATAATTGTTGCAACTTGGCTCTTGTCGTCTGTCATTTTGGTGAACCACTACAAAGAGTCCATCAAAGCAGAATACACGGCTCCGTTTCCGTTTTCAACAAATTGGACCCACTTGGCTGAATTCGAATTGAAGTGCAAGGAGTATTTGTTTTTTACAGCTGACCCTCATACAGGATGCAAAACTGAGAGTGAACCTAACTGGAAATTAATAAAAGTTTCGAGTATGAAAGGGTCGTTTAAGGGTCGAACAACATTTACACAGCGGTTGCTTAATTCAGTACGCATGAATTATGAGGAGTGTGAACAACGTTGCAAAAGTATATTTGGGTTGCGTACACAGTTCCTAAGTATGGATGAGGTGGAACAAATTGCACACCATAACATCAATAGTTGTCAGCAGTATGTCCGTCATCATGTGATGCTATCAAATTCGTTCACAGTTTGCACTGAGTTTGTGAATGACCATTTCATTCTGGAGAAACTTTCATTCGACAAAACTGCGTTGGTTGTTCTAAAGCAAGATTTTGAATATTTTTGGAACAAGTTCAAAATTGTGATGAATCGAACAGATAAATGGAAATTTGCACACAATCAAAAGATTCAAGATGATTATTTGGTCGAAGTAGAAGGATATATATTTGATTCAGTTTGGTACACAAGGAAAGAAATGGATGAGGAGTACAGGAATTTAATTCCCAAGAGACTCAAGACACTCGTCACTTCAGGGATCTATCGTTTATGGGAGAAATGGGATGACCTCAGACACAACACTTCGGATTGGAACACAAGGACAAGTCGTGACTTTGTCGATGAAACAATTCCATTGTTCCAGCCACTGAGTTTCACAAATTCGGCGGTTTCCCTGGTTTTCTTGATCCTGGGTGGATGCTCAGTGTTTTCTTTTGCGATTATCACTGTCGAGGTTATTTCGCAAAAATATGAACGGTTAGCTATTTATGCGATTTTGGTTGCGAAAAGAATTAGGGTTGGATCGAAACTTCAGAAAATGACTGTTCTGCTGCGGAAATTAATTTGGCAGTTTGTAACCAGAATTTGGTTTTCGCTGTCTTTGCAATAATTTATTTCAGTGACTAAACTTTAGGCTCAAGATCACAACTCTTTGTTGTCCATGCTCTATTATTAGCTTATTGTGCACATACACACTTTATCGTTGTAGTTTTTCGTCTCCTCCATCAATGATCAATGAGCATCAAATGATTCCCATATTGTATCCTTTTGGACCAAATAATTGAGGTGATCTTACACAATAGGCTTACACAGTTTAACTAATCGTAAGTTATGTGTCGTGAAATTAGCACCAATAATGACCATTGACCTCGTGAATTGACGCTATATGAGTATCTGTAGCTTGTAAGACATCAACAAAAGTGATTCTGCATGAATATTGTAAGCTACTGCTGTACCTCGAAGACGGTAGCAAAAATGTTGTCGGCTGTAATACGGTTAGAAACTACTTCAGATCATGTTGATAAATGTATGCATGTTGATGGGTTTCACCCTGAAACAATGAATAAACAATAAGAATTCAGTGGGAGAATACGTATTCTGTATTTATTAGGGATGACTCATTGACTATAATTTCGCATCAAGTCTAATGAGGTCCTCGGATAATTCAACCTCGAAAAATTTCCCCAACATAGTTGAACCCATGGAAACTAACAATGGGAAACTAAACTCCAGAAGTTCCTACTGGACAAATAAATTATACTTTACATCAATTGTCACTTTTGATACTTTTTATCAGCAACGACATGCAAAAGCCAATTGAAAATAACTGGCCATATTGAGCGACCCACATTAACGAAGACCCTTGGTCAGTGTTCGCAACTGAGTTTTTCATTTTGAGTTTTATTTGTATCAAAAACATATTGAGTTTTTGGATTTTTCATTTTTGGGGCACTGGAAGACCTTCATATGAGTAGTGCAAAGAGTCCCATGACATCCTTGCACTCCAATTCGTTTCTATTGCTTGTTGGCGTCATTTCCTTGTGCGAAGCACAATTAGAAATGTTGAGTATTCAAACTAATCGTATCGTGATACTTGGAGGGCTTGATCAAAACGCGCTAACTCCATTTGGAGGGTTCGACCCCCTGGCCAAAATGGTGTCCAGCCAACCTGTTTTGACCGGCTTTTGCATTTTCGCCACCCCATTTGTTGGCCGGCCAAAACCAAAAGTGTCCAAAATGAAATCTTTTGCATGTTAATGAGTTGATGCAAGACATATATATGACCATGTTATTTGGGCACTATGTCATGTGCGGACTATATTTTGGCTGTTACCGAAATCAACCCCACAGATAATAACTGTTACGAGGTAATTGCAGCGGATTCTAGAGATTGTTATATGAAGATATCTTTTATTTTATTCTGACCACTTTGGCCGGCGAGAATTTAGTTTTGGTCGGTAAAAAGCGAATCCTTGGTTCAAATGCGATTTTATATTTAAAAACTACTCGTTCATTTATTTTAGTATTGCATTAGAATTAATAGTTTGTCAAAATAATGCAGTAATTAAACGAAAATCAAATTAAATGGCAAGTATATCTTCTCCTTTTAAGATTTTCATTCTAAAACAAGTCAACTGCAATAGGATTCTCTCGCGGAATTCAAATGTCATAGAAAAATTTTATTTTATTTTTTGAGATATTTTCTTGAAAGCTAAATTAATGTATTTACAGCTACTGTCATGTTTAGTTGCGATTTTTTTAATCATGGAAAGTAAGTTCACAAAACAAGTGAACACAAAATCATTTGGCCACAGGGAAACTAGTCACAATGAAATTTTTATTATTTAAAAGAAGGTATTGTTGGGGCAAAGTTGTAACCAAACTACAACTAATCACAAGAACCCCAATGTAAACGAATAGAGAACCGACTCAACTTTAAATTTAAAAACCAAAATTGTTTACGGGTGTTAATTATTGTATAAAACGAAATTTTAATTTTGTCAAACAAATTTTGAATTTCTTAAACAAGAAAATATGGGCCTCCCAGCGACCCCAGACCGAACCGTAAGCGTTTTCAGAGTTCTCTAACAACGTTCGCTTTGCTCGCTACTTTAATCAAATAAAGCTGACCTAAATAAAAAACCCTCGACTCATCCACGGTTCACCCTGTCAATTGTCACATGAAATGATTTTAATCCTTAGTAAAATTTAAGTTCACATGAATTGTCAATGTTTGACATGCAAGATCACTATGTGCAAGCCGTAAGCGTTTTCTAAATTCTCTAACCGCGCTGGTTTCGCTCGCTACTTAAACCAAGCAGTTCTCATGATTAGATTAAGTTACGTTAAATTTTTATCAATTTAGTAAAATGTAATTAAAATTTCTTTGGAGTAAAAAATACAAGTTTGTTCTGTACTCCAAGAAAGGACCCTATTTTTAATTGGAAGAATATTTAAAATGACGACTTGGGAAAAGTGAATGTACAAAATAGAATCAAAAAAGTTAATTTTGTTAAGAATGATTTAAAAATGATTATAGTTGAGAGTGTAATAATAGTGTAAATTGTGAGTGCTGCCAAACAGTTGAATAAAATTGATATTTACAGTAGAGGATACTCCTTTAGTTTTGAGCCTAATTGGCGAACGAGCTCACTGGCGAACGAGCTCAATTCGGACATTGA
>JAQHQX010000443.1:0-13080 GCA_034694425.1 Arrhopalites sp. Gr-Col-00791
TCTTGTCATTCTAATGGTAAAGTCACTAAATTCATGAACACAATTTTTGACAATTTTAAATTTACAACACTTGACCATCTTATAAAACTCATTCTCTTAATTTAGACATCATTCCACATTACATTCACTTAATCTATTGAAATCTATCCAATTTATTTATTTACAAAAAGTTCACTTCGATAAAAGTGATGTGAATGATATGCACTTAACCTATTACTAAAACTAGTGGTGCAAGACTTTGCTAAATTTCCACTCTACCATTCATGCTTAAAATTAATTACACATCTGTCATTTGTTCTTTCATTTACAACAATGAGAATTACAACAAGATTTACACTTTAATTTTTTGACATAAACGATGGCTAGAATTAATGAGAAAACCAAAACTGTTCTGTAACAATACAAACTGCTAAAAATGACTTGTCATAATCTAAACTTAATCTGTAATCTGACGATTTAACTGGTTCGATTTGCACAACGCTGGATCTTTCGCAGTACCGGATTCTGTAGAACCAAGCGGCGATCATTGGGACGCATCCAATTTGCAGACAGGCGAGAATGATGAATGCCGAAGCCAAGACAATGTGTACCCGAACCATTGCAAATACAGGATGTCCAAGAATGTAACTTCAACAACGAATAATTTCAAAACCCTGAAAGAAAATTTATTCAAGTTTTCCAATACATAATATTGGGGGTTTTTCTTATTGGAAATGTCACACATCGCTTTCTTTCACTCTATCGTATCCAATTTTTCGGAGGTTTCGCCAAGCGCTGTCCATGTACAATTTTCCCGACTACAAAAATCAAGCGGACTGGAGTAAGCCCTGTGGCTGTTTGCCCCGTTCTCCCTTATTGATTCTCTAGATGGACGCTGCTCTCTATTTCTCCTTTCGTTTCCGTACAGTGAAACCACTGCCTAATTTAGAACGAAATCAACTTGCAACCACAATAATTTTACTCAATTCTTGCCAAACTTCTCAAGGAAAATTTTTCCGAAGCCTCTTCACCACATGTCTCGTAAATAATTGTTCAAAACAAATGAGGTTTTTTCTCCTGTCTACGAATTGACTTAAATTTAGGATGAATTTCCGCTAATTTATACGCCAGTGTTATGAAATGTATTTTTTTTTGCATAATTAATTAGTTTGAATGTTCCATCAGGAAACTAATTTTAATATTCAAAATTTCTTTTTGTAAAAATGTGAGAATCGTAAAAATAAAATATTCAGTGGCGTACGTGATTGACCAATTTGAGTGGAACAGAATAATTAATTTGGGTATGAGGAAACTGCTTATATAAATTCAATTGTATGCTGAGTTGAATCATTTTTAAAATATAATTATCCGATAAATGTAGTTAAAAGGTATCCACTTTAAACTTTCAAGTCAACGCCAATTAAAATAAACCAAGCACATACGTCTTCCTATTCTGAATCACATAATTAATTTAAATTTCACGAAAATCCCTAACGGTCAATTTGAAAATTGCCATTCAGTTGGAATAAATTAACTTCCACGTAACATCTCCATTAAGTCCCTATTTAAACTTTTCCAAGTTCAACAGCTCGTACCTTCTAATTGACTAAATTGAAATTAGAATACTTTTTTTTTTAAAGTTAAATATGGGAAATGCTAAAGTAGCTTATGGATTGGCTGGTCTATCCGCTGTAAGGGATGCTGCTTAATTAAATAGAAATAGTCAAGTCATCAACTTTTTCTGAATACTCAAGTTTAGTTCATTTTGGTTGATATTCAAATGAAATTACTTTTTTAAATTGCAGTTAGTGGGACTTTTACTTTTGCTTGCATGCAGCCTCCTAATAGATGAATTGAGGCCTTCAATGAAATTTTGTAACAAAGAACCTGATTATAGGATTCCTGAGAAGGGGAAACATTGTAATCCGATAGTTGCTAATGTAGCTGCTAGTGGATTTGCCATAATTGCAGCAATTATTCAAATTATCATCACAATCATCGTCTTTGTTAAGAAGGTAACTAGAATCAGGGGACGGGAAATTAATTTTGTTTAAAAAGCTCAGTTCAACCATTTGGAATTTATATTGATTAAACAAAAGTGATCAAAGTCAAATTTTAATTTAATTCAAATGTTAATCTGTTGTGATTTTTAGGGTGACAAGGTGGACAAGATTATGATGGGGTCACTCCTCTTCTGTTTCATCGTGATCGTGACCGCATTTTCAGTATCGATCCACAATGATCGGTCCGATTCGATAAAGGGATTAAAGCTGATGGGGGAGATAAAGTCAAAATTTCTCTTCTATTATTCGGCGGCCGCCATTGACTGGATTTTCTGTCTCGTAGCTGCTGTGGCGGCAAAACGACTTTTATAAGAATTTAAAACATAATTTTGTAGCACTTTGGAAGTATTTTTAAAGCTCGTCAAGTGTCCGAATGGTGGGAAAATGGAATTTGAAAATGTATTTTTAATTACAATTAATTTATTTTGTACTTGAAGAAACGAATGTGGATTCAGATTTTTAATGTATTTAATGTATTTTAATGAATTTTTTCTTACTGAATTAATGGAGGTTATCTGCGGTTCAATAAAGGACTTAAGTCAAGTAAATAACAAACCCTTGTTTCCCAACGACCCTCGATACCCTTACAAAAAAATTCAGAAAAATGCTGGGGCATTATTTGTGACCATACATGATTTCCCTTGATCCCTAGACATTTAAATCATGTATACGAGTAATATAAAGAGGCCTTAATGAATTTGCATCCTGCCAATTAAAATTATTGAGTAGTTTGGGCAGATTTCTCTGAATATAAATCTCAACGTGAATATGACGAGCGTCTGAACGGTCCTGCATTTTTTGTCGAAACGAAGTGACTTGAGATTTTGTGAACAAGTTCATTAGGGGTCCCTTCATGATTCTAAGGCGCCGCAAAGGTGATCCTTAGATTCTGGAAATGAATGTAGAAATTGTTGTGGAGTTGATGGGAGCACAATTTATTCAAATATCAAAAGATTTGAAAATTGTTTTCTGATGTAGAACTTATTTTGAAAAGTTCAAATTCATTCAAGTCCATTGGAAAATTACCAAACTTTACTGCAACCTCGGTCCGACCTGAACTGCACTATTATTTTTTAAGCTCTATTTGTAGTCAACTAATTTACCAGAATTGGTTGCCAAAACCCGCAACTTTCTTAGAATTTTCTAGTTAAAGTTGGTCAATTTCGCATTTGATTTCATGTAAATACAGAGACTAAATCAACTGTCATTCTCAACATTTTCAAAGACAATATTAGAATTATATTTTGAGTTTGGTCAGGTAGCCGGGAGGTCACTCAAATAAAAGAAGTCATTTCACAAAATTAACTTTTTTTTAATCTGGCTAGTGCGCGTTAGTCAATTGGAGCAAAATTATTTTGATGTTTATTTTGATTTCGTTGCAGATGCTGCAAACTGTGCTATTTTCAATCAAAAAGCGCTTAGCAGGGCTCTCTATCTCCCGGGAGAAATGAAATTATGTTGCAGATTGGGAGTAATTGGATGGGAAATAGACCAAAATCCCTGTGAAGCAGAGATCCACAACAATATCTCAGGAATTCCATTGATATATTTGCTATCAACATCGGGTACTCTTACGGAAAGTTAGAGTTAGTATTCCACAATGTAGGAAGTTTATCATAGTTTTCCGAATTGGTACAGGTTTAAATACCGGTGACCGTACTCAAAGCTTTTGATACTTTTGATACTTCAAATCGGCATCTCTGTGCACCTGGTACGTGCGCCTTACTACCTTCCCGAGTTTATACCCCTCACGTCCATGCTCCTTTTGTTCTTGACTTGGTACTTTAGACGATTTTTTAAAAATATTCAAGCCTTACCAAAGCAAGCCCAAACTGATACCCAAAGCTGTGGGTATTAAAGCAGCCGTATCTAACAATGGAACTTCTTCAGGTGCAACTCGAGTTAAGAAACGAGGTTGGTACCAAAAGGTAGCCCGTCCTAAAGTATGATTGTCCCTAAAATACTACGGTCCTCAGATCAAGGGGTCACTGACAGTGCCAGGTCAAAGTTGCAAGAAACTCAAAACTGATGAGGACAACGTTAGGGCTGTACACGAGATTTCCAATCGAACTGTGATCATTTCGATAGAAAATGGCCTCAGGAATTTAGTGGTGCTAATGTATCGTGCCAAGGGGGTCTCCTATGTGGTCAAAAGCGAGGTCAAAGTGCGCCATTTCCAATAGACGCAACGATTAGCGAGGAATCAAGGGGAATGCAGGGAGAGAGGAAAGAGAGAGAAAAGAATTTTGACCAACCCCCTTGGAAAAATTTTCGGTTTTACAAAAAATTTTATACAAATTATAATATATACAATAGGTACATTTATCTGTTTATTAAGAGTCAGGATAGGGGAAATTTGTTATCTTATTTTGTCCCCAAAACTTTTCATTTTGTCAACATTTTTTTGTCCGCAAATAATCTTTTTCCGTCAACAACTTTTCTTGCGCATGTAATAAGCTGGCCCGCTGATTTTATAAGCACGGAGGATTTTAATCTGTCCCTAATATTAATAGCCCGTCTAAGACTCAAGTCGATGCGTCTGTAAATTAAAGGTTGCTACTTGCATCCAAATCACTTGACCTTTCTCAATGTGTGGAATTCACCCAGAATCGTTGACAATATATATAAGTATTTTGTGAACAAAAATTTGTGGACAAAATGAATAATTTTGGGGACAAAATAAGCGACTTCCGTCAGGATACTAAGTGTTGGAAACTGGAAATTGAAATTTGGCTCGTACAGGTTCATTGCCCGCTTCTACAAGAAATATGGGGTTCACAAATCCTTGATTTTAACACTTTGATAACAGTAAATGAATAATTAAGTCTAATAAATTGCTGGTCGACTAGATAGGTCAGAAAAAGAAATAGTAAAATTAGCTAAAGCTATGGGCAAAATGAGTAATTTTATTGCCCAAAAAAAGATTTCCCCTTTTGTATTGACCACCGTAACGTGATCAGTACTTGTAAAAAAATTTGAAGGGTCAATGATGATCCTAGTTGGGCATAAAAACTGTTTTACCTTTGCTAAATTTTACGTCTTATAATATCTCAGACAAAGACAGAACATGGTAGTATTGATTAAATTTCAACTCACCTTCTTGCAATCCTCGTCGTTCTGAATTAACGAAGAACATTATTTAATTTTGAGACAACGGCCCCATAAAACTTAAACTTCAGACAATTAAAAGTTTCGACTAGATCAATTTAAACTAATAATAATTACGCAACTGCGAAACAACTCTTACCTTGCATTTCTGATACACCATTTTCATCCAGAAACGGGACATGTAAATATTGTGATGAAATGTTCATGATTATTTACTTCTTGAAACCCCAGCAACCAAAGTTCTCCACGAGTCGAGTTTTCAACCGATTCGATTCGTGTGAGATGACAAACCGACTCGACTCGTTTCTAATTTGACGAGTCAACCGAAAAACCGAGTCAACCGATGGTTAACTCGCATGTCGGTTGAACACGAGTCGAGTCAACCGATTCATACGAGTCAACTCGTCGGTTTACTCGTTTTCCACCGACTCGTGGAGTGCCTTACTAGCAACTATAATGACGGAAAAACTTGTAATGTTCACTCACGTCAAGGCATTGCCTTTTAAACCGCTGGCATCATCCAAGAAGAGGACATTTAAAGTTGAATTTAGAAATGAGTTTCAAAAACATGATTCAGGCACCACAAATTTATGCATTAATATAGCTACATCGTGAACATATTGATGAAATTTATACAGTTTCACTTACAACGCCCTGGGAAGCATTTCAAGTATTCGATGATAAAGCACCATTATTGTCGGTGATGGAATAGTGTTGTTACATTTTGTATTTTATAAATGTGGAAAAATTAATGTCATTACACATTTATAGCTAGCATCCTAATGTGTAGTATTCAACAAAAATATTACTACTTACATTGCACTTCATTTTCGGAGCCTCAAGTCCTTGCTAAATAAAAATGAACAAGTTGTCTTAGTGCTCTTGGATGGTAGACCTCGTACCCAAGCGTTGTGCGTCACCACTAGCTACCATACTGTTTCTACTAGCATTTAGACATGTCCGAATCGGTCAAGGACGCCGGTCACTAGACTTTTTGAGCAATGCTACCAGTTACCAATGAAACGAGGTGAAAACATCGCAATCTGTTCTAAATCTATTTCAAAGTAAATTGACGACATCAAATTTTGGACAGAGTACAATATCATGTATATTATTTTGGTATAGCGAAGTTACCTAACTTATCTTATTCAGGAATACTTTACTTTTGAAATTAATAAACAAATTACGGATATACGGTATGCTTTCTAGATATTATGTCAAGTTGTGTGCATGAAGCATCAACATCTCATCCTGAATGAAACAACTTTGGATCATGAATAGGTACATTTATCTGTTCATTAAAGGTCAGGATATTGAGTTGAGTGTTGGAAACTGCAAATTGTGGAAATTGAAAATTTGTCTTGTACATGTTTATTGCCCGTTTTGTGAACATTTTGCTGCTTTTATTCTGTTTTCATTACGACAAAGCCCGTTTAAAAAAACCTCCGATTGACTTAAGGATCGGAACAACTGAAGCTGTAGAAAAGCGTCGACATTTGAAACCAATGATTTTACAAGTTGGCTAAAAGGCCAACTTGTCGGGTACTTTATACTTAAAATGTACCATCTGCAACGGGGGCGAGATCATTTTCGCACATTTTCAGAATTTAAAAAAATTGTCCAAAATCATTACAAAATATACCTAAACATTGGATATTGCGTTGTTCCATAGTTAAACACAATTTATGTTAATAGATCATCACTTGAGATATTATTCGATTATTTAAACCAAAAATCGATGTCAAAATATTTGACCATTATCAATTTCAGTCGGCAGCTTGTCGCCGACCATTGTCTCGGCAGCTGAGTCGAAAAGTTGTTCGGCGGCGGCGGCAGTTAATTTTTAAAAAAAAATATCTGCGGTGGCGGCTAAGATTCGGCCGCTCCGGAATCTGAGCGGAAGTATTTCACAAATACTTTATTTATTGTACTAGGAATTTCTACCTTACAGGAACAAGGAGAGAAAATTGTAAATTTCTAAACATGGGGACTTACATTTCTTCTATACATATCTTCATCATCGTCATAGACACCTCGAATTGCGCTTCCATCATTCAACCCACAAATTGATAAACCGATCATGGACAAAATCAAATACACACAAAAATATTTCATGTTGACTTGAGTGTTTTTTAGGGAATGTTCTATCGGGAGTAAGTTATTTGATTTTGAATCGAAATCTGATGTTCATGACACTATTGTATGATTGGGGGAAAAATTATTTTTATAAACAATAGTCAATTGTATTTCTTTTATTGCCATAATCTAAAGTTCCGAACGTAACTGGGTTTGGTCTGTCCCGACCACACATTGTATGTATGTGAACCTGGACCGAACGTCCAGAAAGCTTCAATCGGTAGAAAATGTTCTCGTATTTCATCCTACCAAGTATGAAGTCAATCAGTGACATTTGGCACCTATTCAGTAAATTGGCTAAACCGCCTGTCTACCTTTACGAACATTTCCGGTCGCGTATTTTCAAACCGTACCCTATTTCCGCACGTTTCTAAAAAACCTTCAAACTAAAAGTTGCGGTTAGTAATGTTCAGTTAGGTTAGAATAGGTTAGTGAAACTGAAAAAGACTGAAGGTCCCGAAATTGGTTTTAGTAATACGCGTCCCGGTTAGATTAGTTTAACCTATATCCCGTCCCGATTTGTAGATCAATCTTACACTTCTGATTCACATTTCCTTTCATAGTCAGCGAACCATGCTGCGATTATAGCAGCAGTAACATAAAGAACAATTACCACAGACAATCATCCTGCTTAATGACAGAATTGGCATTTAATGTTGTAATTCATTGCTCTTATTTAATGCTGTAATTTATTCCTGTCGTTTAGTGTTAAAATTGATCCTGTTATCTCTCAACTAACTTTCATCGAAGTTCAAGAAATTTAATATGCCAAAATGTTTACATCATGACACAATGTTTTAACCTTACGCAAACATTACGCAAATGGTGTCCATTTCTGAAAAACATTGTATTGTACACTGAGAAATCATGACACTTAAATAAATCAAAATCAATCAATCAATCATTCGTAATTTCAACAGACTCACAATATACATCAAATGAACTAGATCCAGACTTTAATAATAATCACTGGAACACAACTTATTATAATATATTTATTATAATAACAAAAAACGGTGCCAAATATCTTTTGGGCGACCTTCCGCCCATTGACCACTAAAATTGTCAAATAGAGATTTTCATTCCCTACAAGAACATGACACAAGCAGCTGTAAGCACAGTCGCCATCCAAATTTAATGTTTTACAGTTAGTCATTTTCATGTGTAGAAGACAACACAATTAAAAATTCAGGGTACTCCTAATTCTATCCCAAATTTATCCTCTATCACCGGAACCTAAATCTATCACTCAGAATGCAACCTTCGACCGCGAATGGTACAGTTGGAGACCCATGCCATTGTGTAGGTCTCAAAGAACTAGTAGGTAAATGTGGCAATCATTTCCCCAAATGTTCGGTCATTATCGAGAAATTCGGTATGGAAATTTTGAAAAAGTCTGTAAAGACTACATACATGTAGAGGAATTTTCTTTCACCCAAAGACAGAAGCAGGGTGGGCGCAGAGAGTAAAGGACGCAGGCTCAACGCTAGCGGTTTTGGACTCGATCCCAGTCGTCGTCGTCAACTTTTTAAAATTTTTTACTAGACTTTTAGCTTTTTTTGGAATTTCTCTCTCTATATACATGTATGTAATACATTACATTACATGTATTTGTATATTTTTAGCCAATAAACTTCCTACCGTTTCATATAAATTAAATTAAATTAAAATCAAATGTGCACATATACAGGGTGACCAGTAGCATGCGCACGTTTTGAAAAATTCACCATTTCTGTGTCTGTCAAAATTTTTAAAAGTGAATTTCACTGTTAGATAGCAAATTTCATGCGGTTATTTTGACACGCCGTGTCAAGGACTGCTCAAGGGTTCTGTAAGTGCACCGAAGGAATACTTAAGGGTGAACATTTCCTTGAAGGTGTTTTGCATTTTATCCAATTTTTAATTTTTTTTTGAAAGAGCACTAAATTTGAAGGGAACATTTGATTTGAAATTTGAATTGATTGAAAAAATTCAATTATGCAAAGGGTCGGCTGTACAAACTTTTGAAGTTGGCATTTTTAACATTTTAAGCTGATTTTTCCATCACTTTTCACAACCTTTTTGTCTTTGATGACCTCTGGATGTCAACGGAAGCAATTCCAAGGAAATTGGTCCACTTTAACGTTGCTCAGGAAGGCCTATGGACGCTTCCTACAAAGTTTCAACTCAATGCCACAGAAAATGATTCTGCCATATGAAGCCGGCCATATCCTCTGTCACAAGTGACGTCGAAATCAGCTTAAAAACACCAACTTGAAAAATTCGCACTGTCTACAGTTTGCATAATTGAATTTTTTGATCGGATTCACATCTTCCATGTGAAGTAGCTGGACTACACGGATTGCCAGAAAACGACTGTGAGCGACATCCACAATTGGTACCAGTAACGTCTGGAAGCGTCGAAGTAAATTCTTTTGTTCTTGGAAAAGAAATAGGGGACCCAACCCACTTTGTGGCCAAAGTTGACAAATTGTCCGAATACTTTAAGGCTTTCATGAGTCGACATTTTATGGCCGTCAAACCCAAATTCCTTGAGCGGACAAAGTGGAAATTTATTAATTTGGTAAGATAATTTTGGGACAATTCATAATCATTCACCTTGTCACGTCTTCGGTCAGTAATTTAGTTTGTAAAAGGATTCAGATCTCAGCATGCTGTAGAAATTGATATTTACCATTTGATGGAATTCACTGGGAATACACATTGATGCGTGAAAACAATTGATGACAGAAGCATTTCCAGCAGAAAAGAATGTGACGGTTGTGACAGCAAAGAACTGCAGATCATGAAGTATCGAGAAAAACAATTAAATACCTCAGAAAATGCTAGAAAGGATAATACCACATTTACAATTCAGAGAAAAGTATACAACGTTCCCTATTTCGTTTTGACTTTCAATTCTGAGCCTTCTATCCAGTTTCCACGAGTCAATTAAAGTTGACATGTATGACGTGGGTTGGATCACTCATCAAGTAGACATAATTAAAGAAATTCTCGTATCCCTTTGACTGATCCACGTTTACCTTTCTCTTAGCAATAAACAAAAAATATTATGTTGACCGAAGGCCAAATCTTAAATGTGGATAAAATTATATCTATAAAAAATAATAGACAACAAATGGCCTTACGTATTGCATATTGGAATGATTGACTTTAATAATTCGGAGTTGTCAACCTCAATTTCGCGATTGAGTGGCGGCTGCCTACTTTCCACTTCATAAGGAATCAAAAAAAAGGGTCAAATGTCATTTCACTTGAAAAAATCACCACAATTAAAATTAAACAATGCAATGAATATGAAGTGTGTTCAGGAATGTGTTGTTGAATTATTTGTGAAGTTCTAAGAAAATTAACATTTGACACATTTGGAAAAGCCCGATTATCGAATTTTGTCGAAAACTATTCGAAATCAGTGTTTGGGAATTTTGTTAATTAAACAATTGTTAAAACTGGTGTCAAATTCGGATTCTGCGCAATTTTGAACCCTAATGTGTGCTTTCACACAATTTTCTGGGTGATAATGTCTTTAACAATGAGATATTTGCTGGCTTACTTTAGTTTAAATTATTTATAAAAAAGTGGTTTAGTACAAACAAAGCATTATTTTACAAAAACGGGCACACAGTACGCTAGCAGAGTACAAGAAGGATAAAATAGGTACATCAGAAAGTATTGCCAATTATTACCATCAACAGCAAGTTCCATATTAGGTTAAGATGGGTTGTACAAAAAACTTTGATCCTTTCAATTATAACATATAAAGGTGATCTTTTCAAGTGAAATTATTTGATTATTGTTATTATTCATATCACCTGGCGTATTTTTGGAGAGTTGCTAAAATGTGTCTCCTTATCCCGTGTCCTCCTTTCATGTTTCTCCTGCCGTAAAATCTGGAATCAATGGAAAAGGATTACTTTTCTCTCCCCCGTATCCTCTCTTACGTTTCAGACTTGTCAGAAATCTAAACGTTTCATGCATCCTCTAACCACGCTCGCTACTTGATTCAAATAAACTTAATTATGAACTAGTAAACTGTGAATTGTAGGGGAGGACACCTTTGGCTCACCAGGAGAATAAGGGAGAATATGACTGGTATACTAGTAGAATAGAGAGGAGTACACTGGGAACAGAAATGTAATAATTTTCCGTTGACTCGAGGTTGTAGGGGGACATGAAAGAAGGACACGGGATAAGGAGACACATTTTAGTCACCCTCCATTTTTGTACAATATTCTAATTAAAATGTAGTACAAATTCGGATAAACTTAATTTATGATAGTTTATGATAATTTCAAATGGAAATGATATTTATAAAAGTTAAATTGACAGTAAAATCTCAATTATTTGAATCTCATCTGCTTTGAAATGTAAAATTGATGGTGACTATTTTTGTATGTTGAAGGATAAAAATTCAAAAGTAAGACTGAAATAGTAGACTTTCAAAAAGAACCTGGCCCGCAAAACATAAAAATTTTGCATTTTGTTCAAATAGCTGAAAAATGTGTAGAGAGCTTCTTTAGACCTTCCTGAACAAGGTTTAAATGGGACACTTTGCTGGAAATTGTCTAGTTTTACTTGTAAACATCACTGAAACCCCGAATGATGAGAAAAATTAATTTCATTCTGATGGATCTAAAGTTTTGAAGAGTGCTTTCGTTTTTGAAAAAGATTAAATAGGGGTATTTGCTGACTGTATGGACAATTATTTTGTTAGATCAATCCATGTGGATTGTCGGCCACTTTAATTTCCAATCTAAAATTATCAAATAACAGCAAACTGTAAACTTTTTGTTGTGGATGAAACATTTCTGAAATTCCGACCAGGCGACACTTAAATAATAAACTTTCCTGAAAGTAGTTGAGAGGCAAAATAATTTTGAGTTTGCAATAGATGAATAGATATAAATGAATTTTATTTTTCCCGTCCAACAAAGTCATAATTTTTTCAGCCAAAAATCATTTTTTGATTTTTTTCCTGAAAGTTCATTAAAAAGTAGGGGATATGTGTTTTTTTATCTCGCATAACTCCAACAGGCTCCTGAGATACAGATTTTTGAAGTTGGCTCTGCCTCAGAATTGACCGTCTCATTTCAGTCTCAAATACAGACATGGAGTCAATTTCAAAAATTTGTATCTCAGGAGCCCGCTGGAGTTATGCGAGATAAAAAAACACATATCCCCTACTTTTTAATGTACTTTCAGGAAAAAAAATAGAAAAATGAAAGTTGGTCACTTTGGCGGTAGCCGCGGGGCCCTGACCTTTAGTGACCTCCAGAGGCCAGCAGTGACATGACAAAATTTTCATACTTTGCCATAAATAGTCCCAGTCCCTTTTGTAACTTGTCCTAAAATATCAAAGTTCTATGTTGCAAGATGAAAAAGTTTTTAAATAGCTCAAAATGGTCATTTTACTGCAAAAACGACCCGAAAATTGGTTTTCAATGTGACCTGGCGGGTTTGTTTTCCATTACAAATTTCCGATACTCAGGAAACAAATGAGATGGGTCCCTAGGAAGAAAATATCAAAAAATGGGGGAGGCTGTCGGCAGCTTTTTTTAACATTGAGGGTACCCGAACTTGTTGGGAACCTCCTTTTCAGTTCATTTGAACGAAAAGTGAAATTTCTGTTTTGTGTGCCATGTCCTTTTGTTTTTATGGATAAAGTAGTGTAGATGTATTTGCAATTCAAAGTATCATTAATTAACGAAACATATGGTAACAAAAACCTTTAAATCTTTGTTACTCAGTTAAAAATAATAACTTTTCCAGTTCCACTTCGTCATAATAGTAATTA
>JAQHQX010000444.1:0-13074 GCA_034694425.1 Arrhopalites sp. Gr-Col-00791
GTTTGTTTTCCATTACAAATCCCTGATACTCAGGAAACAAGTGAGATGGGTCCCTGGGAAGAAAATATCAAAAAATGATGGAGGCTGTCGACAGCTTTTTTTAACATTGAGGGTACCCCCACTTGCGCAACATCTCCTTTGTAAAAAACCTTGAATAATTTGTAGTTCCCGGAATTGTTTGAAAACACATGGGAATTGGTTGTTCCTGACCAAATTTGTTAAGTTGGAAGATGGCAGGATACGAGAACCAAATAGTGACCACTTGAATTCTCAATTGGGTCATCTGGTCAACATTTTTGTCCAAGCTTAGTTGAATGCAGCGGAGTAGAATAAAAGTAAAGTAAAGTGATGTCACAAGGAGATTTGTGTACCAAATAATTAATTTTCTCTTTGATTTCACCAACTCTGGTTCCTCCTTCGAGTCATTCCAACGACTGGGATGGGCAACAAAAGACTCGCCAAATTTTATCGACCTTTTCAAATAGAAAGGAAAGATTTGAGTCTCCGGATCCATTTTGCACTCACTCTGATTTCTAATCCAACTCAGAAGATGTTTTCGTAGTTGCTTCAGGCTCGGTCTTCGCATTTCCAGTGACTACAGATTCTCAATGCTTATGTTGTAGCTATAACATTTGTTGCGCAATTTCAAGTTGATCATTGATTGTACAAAATGAATTTTATATCTTTTGTTTAAGTGCCCAGAAACATTGGGAAAAAGGCACAATTGTTTCAGTACGATGGCATTAAAATCGCTAAGATTGCAGTAACACTTGTCTACGTAGGGCCCACTTACCGTCAAACCTTAAACTGGTAAAAAATGATGTTCAAGTTACTACCAACAAATGACATGAGATATTCTTGAGGACCTGCAAAAAAACCGACACCCAATATCTGACACCTTCAAAACACCCCAAAAATACATTATACGCAATTCCACAGTGTCTGAAACCCGGAAACCCGAAAAACAACTTCCCACGCATCGTCCCAACAATCTAGAAAAAAAATTCTAGTAAAATTAAAAATAAAACAATTGCCAACCCAGTAAAGTTGATGGCTTATTGATTAGACAACAAAGAGATTACCACTCCAGTTTGTATTGTGGAGGTTCCCAAGGGTGTTATTACCATTCACTCTCATGATCATCAGTCCATGTCAACTCAAAGTTGGAATTTCAAAAATCTACCGAGACATACATTGTTTCGATTGAGGAAATTTTTAAAGACGGAAGGACAACACTCAAGTTTTATTGTGGAGGTTTCTAAGGGTGTCATCAACATTCAGTATCATTGTGGAGAAATTTCGATGTAGGATTATAAGTCCACGTCAACTCAAACAGTGACAGTGACAGTAAATATTGAGGACACCCGTAGGAACCTCCAAAATAAAAATGTAAAAATTGTCACTTCGTGACGCTTTTAGCCGGCGAATTGTATTCTGCGGACGGGAAGCGAAGCAGCAAAAATTTCTCCTGAGAACATTCCTTTCATCTGTCCGTCGGTCTGACACCAAAAACAAACTCCACAAACGAAAAAATCGTAATGCACAATGGATGGGTGCATCATCTATTTTTCGGAAGTATCTTGGCCAAGCCCAAGACCTGAAGAAAATAGTTGAATCCATACAGCAGACCTCTATTTAATGCTAATAGGATGCCCCTTCTGAATTACTTGGATTGAGAAAAGTGCAGAGCTCACTTTATTCAATTTTTATGATTTAAACAAAAAATTGAGGAATTTATTTATGAAAACTAATTCCGTGTTTAAAAAAAGTTTCAAATTTTGTAGGTGAAAATTACAAGTCTGTCGGTCAACACAATGATTTTTTTGGCCTGGAAAAATAGCATCCACTAATAATCATCCGACCCCCTTTTTCAAACTTATACATCAATTTTCAAAATACAGAATAAGACTTTATAAAAACACTTTGGCAAATGGTATCCTACGACTAGTTTCTTGTCAATCCACTTGAATCCATTTGCTTCCCTGACTCACATTACAGCTAAGAGTTAAATTGTTAAATTGAAATTCCATCTGTTCAAATGCAAGTTCAAACAAGAATCCATTTGAAAGTTTCAAATTGAAACGTTAAGTAATAAATGTCTACTTAAATTTTGTCAAAGAATCTACAGTCGACATTTCAATTGAACCCCGACAGTCTCCAATACCTTGACTCTACTGGAATTATCTATTCATTAATTTAACTTGTAGGTACTAGATAAAAGAGGCCAAATTCCACAGCCTCTATAAAAAGGGTTATTCCCAAAATATAGTCCGGTATTCAAAATATTCAGGTATCCAATTCCCAATTCATTCTCTCTGGAAATTCATATCTCATCAGAGAAATGGGCGTATCTGGAATTTTTCTCTGCATTCTTGTAATAACAGCCATCCAAATGGTAGTGACCACGGCATTGCCACAAATCTCACTCAAGACTTCACTCGATCATTCAGTAAAACCAGACACAATTCATGTCCTTGATCTTTTCAAATTCTCCAGACTCACCATTCACGTACCTCCAACAGAATCCCTTTTATCACAACTGCTCATCCTCCATTTTCAAAATGATCAAAGTCCATTCAAACTTTGTTCCACAAACTACACAGATCTGTGTGAATCCTTCGATAGACCAATTTTCCTGGGCCCAGTGGCCCATCTCCTGGTGGCTGAACAAACTTCACCCCATTCTCCAACTCTCACTTTTGTCCACATGTTTTTCCAAGCCTACATGAAAAATCAATTTCGAAGTGTCATGCATGATTTTGTCGGGATTTTCTATAAAACTCATCAGTTTGCAATATCACCACCAGAGGGCTTAAAAATAAGTCCAGGAGTCAATGAATCCTGCTTTGCTCCAACGAACGTATTTGAATTTTTCATTCAACTCGACACAAAACAAATAATCTTTGCATCGATTGTGGACCCTTTCTACATTAAAAGTGATCCCTGGGTCAAGGTGATTGACCTTAATATAAAATCACTTGTTCAATTGAACGAAAGAAAGAATGTGGAGGATTTTCTTTCAAAAGTTAAAAAGTACACGAGGAGTCAAAGAAAAAAGTATTGGCATGGTCATTTCATCTGGTTTACAATGGCTCCGATCGTCATCAGTTTAATTGAGAAGGGCGTATTTGACTGGACAATGAGACAAATTTTGATGCGAAACCTTCCTATATCAGGCGCCGTCAAAATGTACAGCGACATTCTTGGGCACTTAAACATGACCCTAGATACAGGATCTCAGCGTTTGCAGCACAATAGAAAAAGATGCAGCACATTCATACTTCGTTGTTCAGACTGTAGCAGAGAACAAAAATTCCGTGCTCATGATCACATGAAATTGATTTCAAACCTCAATTATGGGATTATGTATCAGACCAATAGGGGATCCATTTCACAGGAAACAGAATTTGCCCTCCTGTCGCTGTCTGCTCCCTTCACATGGGACCTCTGGCTTCTCATTGCGATATTTGAATGGATGTTGATGTGTATGCAATTTGGACGAGATTTTGGCTGGGTCGTCATGACAGTGATTACACCACTATTTTTACAGATTTTGCCACAACGGCGACATTTTTCTCATTGGATAAAGTCGCAATACATTTGGATCGGAGTGAGTTTTGTACTGACTCAATTTTATTTGATGGAGTTGCAGAGTAGTCAAATTGTCAATAAAGTCGAGATACAAGAGAGTAGCGTTGAACAGCTGGTGGAGGCAGGATACAAATTTACGACACTGTCCCAGGAAAAGAGCATCAACGAATTTATGAGGATGACTCTGCTTGGGTTGGCAAATCTGTCGGATGCCTGGGACCCGAGTTTGGGCCTTATAGGGAACAATTGGTACCGCAGAAGTGTTCTGCGGGAAGAGAAGATGTCGGGTTTAAAAACGTCTAAATATCCTCGAGCCGTTGTTATTGAATCTGATGTGGTCTCCGGCTTGGCGCTTTTTCATACCGCCGCCGACCGTGTCAATCAAAACGTGTTGAAAAAGAGTATCAATTATGCGACGATACATGATGCATTCTCATCACCTAATTTGGATATCGTCTTAGAGGCTTATAATCAAGCTGTAACTAGTGGACGCTTAGTACTTTGGGATAAGATCGAAAAATTTGTCAACAGCGCAGTTTGGATTAAGGGTAAATGGGTACACAATCGGAGAATTTGGAAAATGTTTTCTCTTGATGAGATTGAAAAGGTTCATTTGGAGAATTTGGGAACGATGCAAAATTCACTGGTGAGGTCAGCATTTTATATTTTTGGAGGTGGGGTCAGTTTAGCTTTTGCTGGTGGGATTGGAGAGAAAATCAAGATGGTTGTCAGAGGTAGATGAAGATCCCACTTGTAGCATTTGGAATTGGTTTGTTCGATACCTTTGAAGAAAAGAGATGTAATGGATTCGTCTAGAGGTCGTATTATTGATGTAATAAGTAAATTTATTGTGTTTATTGTATGAGAATAAATTTGATTGGTTCTCATTAAATCTTCAATAAATGCAGCGGGACGGGGAATCATTCAAAATACGTCCATATGTATTTAGCACAATTTTAATTATTCTGACTTCACTAAAACAAGTTAAAGCCGTTTTAATGTTGATTATGACAGAATTTCGGATATTACACGAATTTTGATTTTTGGAACAGGTTAAGGACATTTAATTAATTATTTCATGTCATTTACGCATGTACGCCATAGAGAAGGTTCTTGTTTCCAACTTTAAATTTAAATTTTAATTATTCTCGCCTTAAATAAATTGTTACAATCAAAATTAGGTAAAAGAATATTGGAATAATGTTTAAAGATAATTGTGAAACCGATAAAATAGAATATTTTTTCATGAAACAATTATGACAATCAAACGAAAGTTGTAATTTCTAAGATTCAAAAATTGATTCATTCTAGTTGAAAATACGAATATTCAAGTGTTATCATGACTCTGCAATATCATTTAAGCACTACTGGAGTCATTAAAGCCAAGAAACTATCGAAAAGTTGTTAGTTGAAACAAGAATTAATTTAGATGTTCATTTAATTCTGGACGTGAAAATGTCCGACTAGAAATCAAACTGAATCTGCAATCAAAATTCTTCATCAAGTGCCCAAAAATTGTATTCAGGGAACTCAGTAGCGTTTGTTGATGTTCACATTCGACTTGAGAGCAACTTTACAAATTGAAAATTTATTAAATTTTAAATTCAAAAAAAAATAATGTCTTTTCATGTCTGTAAGCTTTGATGTATTTCAGCTTGGCATAGGTGGGCACTCAATTTGTGCGGAGTCGTTCCCATAAGAGTCAATGCAGTTTACAAATTTCAACTATTTTTTTCCACACGAATTAGTTTTTGGGAACATTTCACACTGCACCAAAATCTGCACAGCTGATGCCTACGTCAAAATAAAAATAATTCTTATGATGATTTTGAAATCAAAATTTTTGAGGCCGTTCGCTTTTCTTTACGCTGGTTCCGTGTGCTCAGGTTGCTTGAACCCCCTTTGTTTTAAATTTGATCGTATTTCAGCCGCAAATAGTAAATTAAAAATCCACTTTATAAATTGAAAAGTTTCATCGAATTAAATCTCGACAATCAAATAATGAACCAAATTTATTCGAAAATGATAGAGTGAAATCGAAATTCTAGAAAATTATTTCTATTAAAAATTGCAAAGAGAATTGAAGTTACAAACTTAGAAAGATCCCACCTTCAAAATTTAAATTTTTTTTTCAAATGAGTCACTTGAAGTGACTAATCCAGAGTTTATTGGAACTGCTACAAAGAGATGTAGAAGCCCTTTTTCGAAAATTCTCATTTACTTTAAAACTTTCGAATCCACATTAATTTTGCAATTCTTAAAATATTTTTATATTCTGAAAAATTTAAATTTCTTTCTTCTGTTTCCTTGTAACTTTTGGATTGGACTTTTCCTGTCCTTCATTTGTTATGTGGACCCACTTTGAAAGTCCAAAAAATAAATTGGTGCATTGCAGTTGACGAATGTCAAAGACAATTCATTGTCTTGCCTAGTGAAGCCTTTTGCATCGTTTTCAGTTTCAGCTGGGAATACCGTAAAACCTGTGAATTTATCCCTGCCTAAAAAAATTGGATTGAAATTCAGCTGATATCGATTTAGTATATGATGGTTTCTCTACTCGAATCTAATTTGGAGATGGTGGTCCAACTGGAAGTAATTACAGTAAGTGGGTTGTCATCAAAGTGAAATTCCTGATTGATCGTTTTGAGATTTAAGTTAATTAATTAAGATTCCTCTGCATCCAAATTTAAATAAATGGATTCAGTTTTCAAAGTCTTCCCGAGTCTAACGGGAAATTTGCATTTGGAGTCCAATCAAAAGTAAAAAATTTGAATGGCTCGATCCAATTTGATTTCTCTCTTGTTTCCTCGTCTCACTCTTATCGTCCTCTTTTTTTACATCACGTCCTTCTGCTCCTATTATTTCAAAAAAATTAAATTAAATTTATTATCCAATCCTAAAATTAACTCTACAATTTCAAACTAAATTAAATTAATTTTAATTTTCAAAAATATTTCAAAGTGCCGTTTTGACTTAACATTAAATTTAACTTGGATCGTGACTGGAAAAAAAATTCTTGTTGTCAGTTAATTCAAGCTGTCCAATTTAATTTTGAATTCAAATGAAAAGGATGAGCTATTAAATTTCATGATTATGAAGGAGAAACGTAAGTTCGTTAAAATTTTAATTGCTATTAATTCAATTTAGAAATTTAGCCCTCTCCAATTCACGTTCAATGTAAAGATTGCAAATCTTTAGGAATATTTAACTGATGATTTTAATGTCTACTTTTTGAAATTTCAATTTTTTAAAAATATTTTAAATTTTCTTGGGAAATCAATATAGAAGATGCATCTGCAGAGTCAAATGGCCCTTCGGAAGAAGCAAAAAAGGAGGAGGACGAAACTGACTTTTGGGCGCAGTTGGGACAAAATAATGACGACAATTGGGGTGCTCCTCCAATCAAAAGTGCCGAAGAGCACATGCAATTTTTACAAGATCAGCACATCGAAGATGCTAAACCCCTATCGACTGACTGGCAAAAAGTCCTCACTGCAACAATGGACGAAGTCAAGAAGAAGAAACAGCAACAACAGACAAAGAAACCTCCAATAGTCATCGAGCGTCCAAAGCGGACACTCCTTTGTTTCAGCGTCGACAATCCCATCCGTGCCTTCTGTATCGCCTTTTCTGAATGGAAGTGAGTTTCAAAAAATTTTCAAATTTGGCGTTGAATAATGTCGGGCTTGCTCGATATAGTCGCTCCTTGCACTATTGAGTCGACTTTATTTAAACACGTTTTTTAAAATGACTGTTCTCAAAAGGTCGCAATGAGAATCTTGCGTGTGTTGTGGAAAATTCTAACGTCCATTAAATCCGGTCGACATGTTTATTGTCGAGCTTTTCGACCTTGTCGCTTGTCGCGTCTACAAGAGCAAGCGTCAAATAATTTTTTACTACACTTTTGGTTATTTTAGAATGCAGAAAAGCATTTCGAATAAAATTGGTCGTCATTTCGACATCTTTGACATTTTGTTTTTTATTTGTAGGCTTTTTGAATACTTCATTTTGGTTACGATATTGTGCACGTGCATGTCTCTTGCCCTGTCTACACCCTTCCCGAATGGAGATTCGAACGTACTAAATGACCAGATAGAAGAGACGGAGACAATTTTCGGGATAATTTTCACTTCCGAATGTTTCATGAAAATTGTTGCCTACGGCTTTCTCTTTCACGAAGGAGCCTACTTGAGGAATACTTGGAACATCCTGGACTTCACGATAGTTGTGACAGGGTTGATCACACCCTTGTTGGCCATATTCCAAGTGGAGGGATTCGACGTTAAAGCATTGAGAGCTTTCAGGGTCCTTCGTCCTCTACGACTCGTGTCTGGAGTTCCAAGTAGTTTATTCAGTATTTTTAGTTTCTAGTTTAAAGTATTCTCATTTTAAGTTTAGTGGGGAAATCTTTTTTAATGGAAAGAAGTTGATTGGAATCGGTTGGTTTGTTGTAGGTTTGCAGATTGTGATGAATTCGATATTGAAAGCGATGATCCCATTAGCTCAGATTGCACTTTTAGTTCTGTTTGTGATTGTCATCTATGCGATTATTGGACTCGAACTATTTTCGGGGGTGATGCACAGCACTTGTGTTCATACTTTGACAAATGAGATGATGGATGACCCGATGCCTTGTGGTGGTGTTTTCATGTGTGATGATGAGGACTATGAATTTTTCAATTGTACTTATGGATGGGAAGGACCCAATTTTGGAATCATTAATTTCGACAATTTTGGATTGGCCATGCTGTCTGTATTTCAATGCATCACTCTCGAAGGATGGACTCAGACTTTGTACAATGTAAAACGTTTTTCAAATTTTTTTCAATTTTGAAAAATACGACATATTTTGTGAAAAATCACATTGTAAAAAAAGCTTGTTAGAAACTTCACGAATCGAAGAGGATAAATTATTTTTCATGATTTTCGAAAAAATTTCAAAATTTTGAACATTTCGGAAAACTCGAAGGGCCAAAATTTTTTAAAACCTTTGAAGTTTGAAAACGCTTAACAGTTCATAAATATTAAAAAAAATCAAGAACATTTGAATCTGCGAAAAAAATGAAATGCCGCAAGAATTTTGAAAATTAATTTTATTCTAATGTCAGATTGATGATGCGATGGGTGGTTCATTCAATTGGGTTTACTTCACATCGATGGTCGTTCTCGGTGCCTTCTTCGTTATGAATCTGATTCTCGGAGTTCTAACAGGGTAAATCTACCGAATTTTCAAAATATTCTCAAAATTTCCAAGTCTGTCATGGTTCTCATATTCCTGCAGAGAATTCTCAAAAGAAGGCGAAAAAGCTAAGGCTCGTATAGAATTCAAGAAGGAGCGAGCAGCCACCATCTTAAAACAGGAACTTCAAGGATATCTTGATTGGATCACACTCGGTGAAAAATTCATTGAAGCTGAAAAATTTCTGGGTAAGTGCAGTAACTGGACTCCAGTTTAATTTTCCAAATTGAAAATAATAAAAGTAACATTTTCACAAACTTTTTTAAATAATTTCAAAATGACAGATTCAAAAGAGGAAGTCAAAATCATAATCGACGACAATCCAGATCATCATCCAGAATCCATCAAACCAACTTGGTTTCAAGCCCATATGGAAGAATTCGATAGGTCTGAAATTGAAATTGAAATATTAAAATTTTCAAAATTTCAATCTCAAAGGACATGGCAGGCATTATATGGGAAAATGGCTTTCGGTTCGATTGAGATGAAATATTGCAGAGAGCTGCCCTAGACCTCTCCAAACAATTTTTGTATTTGGACTTTCCGAGTGATTGTCTCGTGTGACCTACAGAGGTCATTGAAGTTGACCCTCCACTCAATTGGTACTGCTAGACTTGGACGCCGATTGATTTTCATTTGAATTTCTCTCTATGTAAAGAACATCGACATTTCATAAAACTGTAAGAACACTCAATCGGCTTCGAAGTTTAGCAGTACCAATTGAGTGGAGGGTCAACTTCAATGACCTCTGTAGGTCACACGAGACAATCACTCGGGAAGTCCAAATACAAAAATTGTTTGGAGAGGTCTAGGGCAGCTCTCTGCAATATTTCAGCTCAATCGAAGCAAAAACCATTTCTCCATATAATGCCTGCCATGTCCTTTCATTCTAGAGTTAATACAAAAGTCCGTTCGACCATACGAGGGATTGTGAAATCAGAGGGGTGGTTTTGGCTCATCATCACATTGGTCTTTTTAAACACTTGTGTTGTCTGTACGGAGCACTACCAACAACCTGAATGGCTTGAAGAATTTCAAGGTTCGCAAATTTTCCAAAAAAAAATCATTTTTAGAATTTTTCAAAAACAATAATGAATTTTTTACGTTGATTCCAGAGTTCACTAACAAATTTTTTGTGACCCTCTTCACTATTGAGATGATTGTACAAATGTATAGTGTGGGTTTGGATGTAAGTCTTAAAAATTTTGCAAAAATTAATCTTCAATTCAATTTAAAATTTTTTGAACTTTTTTGAAAAATTCCAGAAATATTTTCGTTCGCTATTCAATCGATTCGATTTTGTCGTCATTTTGACGAGTATCACCGAAATTGTTCTTGTAGACGAAGAAGTGATGGCCCCTGTCGGTCTCTCTATCCTTCGTTGTGTTCGCCTACTTCGGGTCTTTAAAGTCACAAAGTTAGAAAGAATTTTCAAAATTTTGACATTTATTAAAATTTCAAAAATTATGACGTGATTCTACATTTTTTTAGATACTGGAAATCCTTGTCCAGTCTGGTCAAGTCTCTCATCGGTTCAATGGAGGCTATAGGTAGAGATAATTTAATTTACAACTAAGAAGTTTGAAAATTGATTCAAAAAAAAGTAAATTCAAAATTTTGAACTAAGTGTCCTCTTCCTTTAGCTTCTCTACTCCTTCTACTCTTCTTATTCATTGTAATCTTTGCTCTACTGGGCATGCAACTTTTTGGAGGGAAATTTGATTTCGACCCAACCCAAGAAAGACCGCGCCAAAATTTCGACAGTTTTTCTCAGAGTGTCCTCACAGTCTTTCAAATCCTCACAGGAGAAGACTGGAATGAGGTTAAGTCTCAAAAAATCAAATTTTTTGTGTTTCAAAATTTCGAATTTTTTTTAAAAAAATCTGTATTTTTTCAAAAGGTCATGTACTCAGGAATTTTGGCATTTGGAGGTGTAGCCTCCATTGGGATCGTGGCGAGCATCTATTTTCTCATCCTTTTTATCTCAGGCAACTATATTCTTCTGAACGTTTTCTTGGCCATCGCTGTCGACAGTCTTGAATGTGGTGATAGTGAAGAACCTGAAGTTGAAAAGGAGGGTGAAGAAGGTGAAGAGGAAGGAGAAGCAGAAGGCGCACCGGAGGTCCTGGAGGAACCAGAGAAAGTGCCACCTGGTGACGAAAAAATTGATATTGAAATTCCAACCTCAGAAGACATGAAAACAGCTAAAGAATTAGAAGCAGAAGATTGTGGTGTAGTTAAAATTTGGACCAATACTGATATTCCTTGTGATATTGAAAATCCAGGTTCCTTTTTAAAATGATTCATCCATATCAAAAAACCTTGGTTGTCTCTAGTGTAGATTCCTATCCCACTCCGTTCCATTCACATAGTTTTGGAACCTTCCACGTCAAATTCAATTCAATTTCGGCCAACAAAATAAAAGCGTGGATTTGGTGGCAAGTTTTGAATGTGTCATTAAATGCAGAAATTAATTTTACAACAAAAATTTCTGTTTAAAGGCGAACAAGTCAAAGTCGAAGTGGAAGAAGGAGCTGAAGGAGAAGGAGAAGCTCCTCCTCCTGCAGTGGGTGAAGGTGAAGAGGAGGGAGTTGAAGAAGGTAAAACTGCAGAAGGAGAGCCACCAGCGGCAGATGGTGATGATGATAAAGAGCCTATGCCGGAGTTCAGCAGTTTCTTCATTTTCTCCCATACGAATCCGTAACCTCACAAAAATTTGAAATTTGATACTTTGAAATTTTTGAATGATTTTAAAACGCTTTGTTAAAAAAATTAACTGAATTTTTAAAATGATTATTGGAGGTTTCGCCTATGGTGTTATCATATAATAAATACCAAGTGGTTTGGAAATATGATCCTTGTTTGTATCCTCATCTCATCAGCTTCCCTTGGAGCAGAGGATCCAATTCAAGAGGAATCACCAAGGAACTTGGTAGGTTGATGATCAGATTAAGTTTAATTAAAATGAAATTAAATGAAATTAAATGAAACTATTTGTATTAAAGTTTCACTATTCATGATTCAAGTGACGATTTTTTATGAGCTTTAAGAAGTCGGTCAGTATAGAAATGTGTATTGAGGTTTGGAATTATTTTCAAAATTGGATTTTGGATTTCTAACAGTTTTTGGACAAGTGTGACGTGGTTTTTACAACGATATTCACGATTGAGATAACTTTTAAGATGATTTCATTTGGACTTTTATTTCATCCCGGAGCATTTTGTAGAGCACCCGCAAATCTTCTCGACATTCTTGTCGTTTCTGTTTCTCTCATCTCGTTCTTCTCTACGTACAAATGCACACATTTCCTGAAAAAAATTTTACGAAAGTTTTTTTTGGATTTCAAAATTCAAAAAAAGTCAAATAATCATGATAAAACTGACAGACTATGAATTTTTAAAAAAAAATGGTCTGATTTTTATACTATTTTAAGTTCTGGTGCTGTTGCAACAATCAAAATTCTCCGAGTCTGTCGAGTTTTGAGACCACTTCGAGCTGTCAAGAGGCTGCCAGGATTAAAGGTTTGAAAATGTTGATTGGCCCAAATTAAAATTGAAACTATATCTTGATTTCAAAATTTTAATTTTAGCGCGTCGTTCAATGTACGATCGTATCCATAAAAACGATAGGAAATATCGTCGTTGTGACTGCACTCATCCAATTCATGTTTTCTGCTATGGGCGTCCAACTTTTTAAGGTAAATTTTAATTTAAGGTTTTTGAAATTGCAATTCTAATTTGATGTAACCTTTTTTTGTTTTCAACTTTTAATTATCATTTAACTCTTCAATTTTAAATTGATAAAAAATTTAAAATGTTTACTTTCACTTTTGTACTGCCTCACCTTAAGTTTGACTTGATTGCTGGATCTAAATTCAATTTCTCAAATAAATAATTTTGATTCATTTATAATTCAAGTTGTACTCAGAAAATTTTAAATGACTTCAAAATTTCGGAAATGTTTTACACTTTACATCGACTTTAATGTTTACAAAGTTGATTGAAATCTGCTGTACGAATTAAATGTTTTCAATTTGTACTGTTGCTGTTGTAGCTATGGTGGCCTGTGGCGCTACCGTCGATATGGCAGAGGAGCAAATCTCTTTCTGACTAAATTACGTGAGTCTGTTAGTCCGCCCCGACACATGGCCCGTTCACATCGCGTGAAAGTTTCTTTTTTTTTCAATTTTGCTAAAATTGATGACTTTTTCGATTATTTGAGTACTTAATGGATAGACATGAAAT
>JAQHQX010000445.1:0-13073 GCA_034694425.1 Arrhopalites sp. Gr-Col-00791
AGCCAAGTGGGTCCAATTTGTTGAGAAAGGAAATGGAGCCGTGTATTCTGCACTAATGAACATTTTGTAGCTATTCACCAAAATCACAGATAACAAGAACCAAGTTGCTACAATTATTCCTAATCCAAACCGACTCTTTCTCATTTTCAAATCAGCACCAGAGGAGCCTTTTCCTACAACCTCCTCATCCTCATACTGTTCTATCATCAACCGAAAGTTCCAATACAAAATCTTTCCAAAGGTCGATACAAATTTCGATGGATTTTCATTCCATCTACCCTCACGCCACCTACTCAAGAAAAGGACAATGAGGGGATTCGTCGCTATTGTGATTGCGAGAGAAATCCTAACAGTCGATTGGAATGGAGTCAAATAAATTTTCAAAGAACCCTTCCCAGATGTGACACCGTCTGTCGTTATGAACCTGAACGAACCCGACTGACCAGTCCAAACAAACAAGGAACCATAGCGTAAAATATTGTCGGTGTAAGCCAAAAGTGGGATGATTATTGAAATCACTGATGACTCGTAATACTTTGGATCGTATGCCAAAGTCTCATGTACAGCTGACAGCATAAAGGCCATAACGGAGTTTTGTAGAGAATGAACATTTCCTGTGTCAAGACTGAATGGAGAAACCTCACAGATGCTATTAGGACAAGTACTGCGATGGATTTTCATGTCGTTGTAAAAATAAATTGATTCATCGTTAGAAGATGCAACTGCCGAAATTATATTTTTTCCAAAATTGATGACTTTCTGCTGCCAAAGCTGAATCATCACATCGAAGCAAGAGGTCCAATTTTTATCAACCTTTTTAGAATTTTGAAACCTCTTGCAAACGAATTGGTTGGCGTCTTGTTGACCAAATAATTTGGACATGGACCAACCTTGGATAAGAGGATTCTCGATTTTTTCATGGGTTTTGTATTTTGTATTCAGATGAAGAAATTGGTTCCAGAACGCAAAATGTGGGACTTAGAAAGGAATTTGTAATGTATTGGATTATGAAGAACGAAAAAAGATGTGATGGATTCAATATTAAGTTTTTGTAGAAAGCAGGGTCTGAATACAGAAGAACAAGTTTAGGCTACATGATAAGTTCTCCGATGTGACCAAACAGTTCAGTCTTAAAAAGTTGAAAATTATAATTTTTATCATGAAAATGAAAGAGGTTGTCAAACACTTCATCATCAAATTCATGATTTGCATGAGAAAGGTTGTCAGATACTTGGGATACAACCAAATAGTGCTTGAGATTCTTCAGCATATTCACCACACTCAATTCCTTGTGGTCTTCAACTTCATCAGCACCAGGTTGTTGTTCACGAAGAGCGTCGATTTTGGATCTCCAGTTGTTAGTGCTGTTAGTGAGGTCGTGGATGATGACGATGGGATTTGAGTTGATGCCTGAAAACTGGGGATTTAGTTGTTCCTGTTGTGGTTCCTTCTCCCCTGAACGCAGGACCTTGAAGTTTTCTAATCAGTTTAAAAATTACAAATGTTTTCAAAAAAGTGCAAATTTTTGGTATTCCAAGTGAATTCGTGGCATCGCACAGTGATTCGAATGCCCAAAAATAGCGAACGGTCACTAATTTTTCGATTTAAAAATTATGAAGAGAATTATTTTTATTGTGACATGGGCTCCACTGGAAAGATGGTAGCGTATAAATGGACTGATTATGGATAAGTCATCAAAATGAGAGCAGATACTTAGAGCAACAGAAATATAAGCTTACAAGAAATCAACTCCACGATTTTAAAAAGGATTACTGTCTTTTGCACCGACAGAATTCTTTTTCCGACTGACACTTTTTTGACCGACAGATTTCTGATTTTGATGTACAATATCCGGAATTTATTTCCCCACCGACGATCAGGATCCAGGCAGCCTCGGTGCTAGTCGTAATTGTTTTCGGAGTTCTCTAACAACGCTACTTTCATCATCCACCAAGCAACTCCACTGCCCAGTGGAGTGGGATTGACAGATTATGTCCATGGAGATTTGTTTCAGTTAGCTAGCGAAGCCAGCGAGGTTAGAGAACTCCGAAAACACACTGAGACCGGAGCCTGATGGTCGGTGGTCATAGAGGGTGTACACACTCCGTCTAAAATTTGCAATGTCAGTGAAGAATCGACCCTGTGGAGAATTTTCTTTGTGGAGAACTACGTGTGGACAATCGTCTGTGCACTACAGATTTCATCTGTCCCTCACTTGTTTACTTTGTTCAACAAAAATTTTAATTTGAGATGAAATCTGTGTGCAAAAACAAATTTCGGATAATGAGAAATCTGTCAGTCGGGGAAAAAAATTCTGTCAAAAAAGGAGTCTATTGATTGGGAAAACTGATAACACCCTTTCAAAAATTCAACCTTCCAAAAAATGGAGAAATTAAGGATTCAAGAAATAACGTAAAATGTAATGAAGTATCTCGATTTGGAAATGATTAACTGACCTTGATTCCAGGTGTAGAGCAGAATAAAATGATCGGCAGGAACATCTGACAAAATTGACATCATGTTTGAATATTTTTGAAGGTAGAGATGTGGAAATCTCAATTCCATTGCAGTTCCATCAAAGTTGTTGTGTTTAATGGCCTCAGCCATGAACAGGAGGAGACAATACGACACCCAACATATTGTCGCCATTTGTTTTTTAACTTGAGTCGGATTGACAGAAAGCTGGATATTTTTTGAAAAGTGATTTGTGACTCGATGCTTTAAACGGCCGCTCAAAAACTAATTCGAAATGTTTTTATTTTGACGGAATTGCGGTTCGACTTGTTGCGCCAGACTTCCAAGAAACTTTCTGTCTCAGTGATCGTATTAAAATAACGGTCAATCGTATACTCACAGATCTGCGCGTACAAATTGTTTAACGACAGGTACGCAACTGGTACACAAGTTTAAGCTGTATATACTAAACAAATTTTCGGACCTTGATAAAATTAAATTCAACTTGTAGTGCTGGCGCTGTCTGATTGAATTCTCTATCGTGGAATCCGTGGCTGCATTTTCTGTCACATCTTGCAAACTTAATTCGACGAAGAAAATTAATTTCGACGAAGGTGAAAAATTTAAACGTGGGGCAAGATGCAGATAAAATTGTGTTTTTTCTCACGAAGAAAATTTCAGTTTCAGTTTGACGTTGCCGAAGAGTTTTTTAGAATACAAATTATGCACCCATGATGGAAACATCCAGAAATATCGATTTGGAACCTTTCTTGGAAAACTTAAATTTGATATTTACAGAACAGGCTCCAGATACTCAAGAGCTTCGTGTTCAATTGTCCTGAGCCATTAAAGTTGCAGGAGTAGCTTTGCATCGCATGAATTATAATAATTGACGATTCTTTTAACAAACTTGAAAGGGGTAAATAAATTGTCAGAGCAAACAAGTGGAATCCACAGAAAAATAATATACCACAGCCAAAAAGAATAAAAAAGTTGATCGTACAAAAAGTAGATATTTGACATGACAGTGTCAAGTATCGAACTCAGATTCACTGGACACTTTGTGAAATTCGAACTTCAACACATATTGAATTTGATGAACGATCTTTGCGCAGCTTACAGTCTCTGTGACTTGCTCGCAAAGATTTTTCTCGGAAAAGAGAAAAATGAATTTTCTTTGAAAGTCAGAAAAAAGGAATCACAATTATACTGCTTTTTGTTTTCGCTGATGTCATCTCTGTCTCTCAATCTTTGCATCTAATTCAGATCACCGGTTTAGCATTAGATGTTGGATGCATCGTATATGACAATTTTGTTTTGTTTTGACAATCACAAATCATTTATTTTGAGGGGAAGATAGTGTACACGATGACAAAGGCAATAAGTATTTTCCAAGCTCAGTATTTAAACACCTTGAAAACTGTTATCTTGGCTTGTAAATATTTCCGAGCCAAAATTATTTTTAAAAAGCGTGCAGGGATTTTTCTGCATAGGAGAAAATTTTCGTTGGTTGAATTACCTTAGTGGATACTCGGCATGAGGCGAAATTATAGTCAATGAGTCATCTCTAATAAATACAGAAATACCTGTCTTCCCACTCGATTCGTAATATTTATTCATTGTTTTAGGGTCAAACCCATCACCATTCATACATCACAATACATTTGTCAACATTATATCAACTTGATATTATCAAGTAGATTCCAAGAGTAGTACGGCCGACAACATTTTCTTTGCTGGTTACCATTTTAGAGGTGCAGCAGTAGTTCACAATATTTATGCAAAATCACTTTTGTTGATGCCTTACAAGTTTGGGTTATTCAGAGTGCCCGTTTACGAGCTCAAGGATCACTATGAATGATAATATCACGACAGATAACTAACGATTTGTTAAACTGTGTAAGTTCAACTCAAGATTGTGCTAAAAAAGGATGCAATACGAGAATCATTTCGATCATTTCTAATTCATCACTGATGGAGCAGACAAAAATCTACAACGACAAAGTGTGCACACTAAGCTAATATTTGAAAACGAACAACAACAAACAGTTGTGATCTTCAGAATAAAATTTAGTCACTAAACTAAATTATCGCAGAAACAACGAAACCCAAATTCTGGCTGGCAACTACCAAACTAATTTCCTCAGCACAACAATCCTTTTCCTAACCAAAATGGCACAAGTAGCTAACCTTTCACATTGTTGCAAAATAACCTCAACAATGAACATCACAGAAGGAAACACTGAGCATACAGCCAGGATCAAGAATACCAGGAAAACCGCCGAATTCGTGAAACTCAGTGGCTGAAACTCGGGAACTGTTTCATCGATAAAGTCACGGTTTGTTCGAACAAAAAAAGATCTTGTTTTCGAATCAGAAGTGTTGTGTCTGAGGTCATCCCATTTCTCCCACAAACGATAAATCCCCATCTTGGGTGCAAAATTCAGATACTCCTCATCCATTTCTTTTCTCGAAAGTGTACTTGAATAAAATCGGTATCCTTCCAACTCTACGAAATAATTATCTTGCATCTTTCGATTATGTGCAAATTTCAACTGATTTCTTTGATTCATCACAATTTTGAACCTGTTCCAAAAATACTCAAAATCTTATTTTGGAATAATCATCGCAGTTTTTTCTACTGAAAGTTTCTCCAGAATGAAATGGTCATTCACAAACTCAGTGCACACTGTGATTGTATTCAATAGCATCATAGGACTCTCTTTGAATCTTGTAAATTCCAAAAGTTGATGATTCTTTTAAAGATACTTGAAAATGTTGGTGCCAGATGTTGGTTTTGAAGATATAAGAAAATGATGATTTTTAAAGAGCTTTTTGTACTTCAATTCGAATTGAATGTTGAAGAACAAATTGAGGGCGAAACTTTTGGTATTGTAGCTTCTCACTGAAATAGAAAGAAAATCAAATGCATCGACTTCTACTTCATGGGCTGTCATCGCATTGACTAGACAAAGAGTTTTGCTAAATGACACTTTTAAATAAATTATGTGCCAAGAATATGGAACATTTTATTATTGTGACAAAATTCAATTATTAGATTTATCCATCGGCCATTGCAACAAAAATATTATGTACAATTAGGGAAACATTCGCAAATTAACGTTCAATAATATCAAATGCATTCTGGGTGAAAAATCTACTATTACTGTCGATAGCAGCAAAAGAGAGCAAAACTCCAATTGGACTGGGGCCCAGTCCAATTGGAGTCCATTTTCTGATGATCCCATGTATGTACATGTATGTACATACATTTAGTACTTCTCTGTTCGACCACAGTCTACATATAATCAACTATAACCAGCGTTGCTCATGATCCCGTGTATGTACATGAGTCCTTTTTCTTATTTGCCCAGTCCAATTGAAGTTTTCCTCTCTTTCGCTGCTATGATAGCAGTGCTATCGACAGTAAAGATTTTTCTCCGGCGTTTCTTTTGACCCTCTCGTAGTTCAACCAATTTCAAGCATTCCGAGTGGGTCCAGATTTATCGCCATCATTTGGATTTGGATGACGATTAACTTGGCCAATTTTTACACTCAGGACCTATTGGCTGCTCTCACAGTCCCTACACTTGAAAGCATTCCAAAAACTATTCCTGAGTTGGGGAACAATGAGCATCATGATTACAAAATAAGTTATATGGATCTCATTGGAGATGTCTTCATCTTCTTTTTGGACCAGACGAAAAATCCTTCCCACTTGAATATTCGGCAACGACTAATTAAAATTCCTTTAACGAAGCAACTTGACTGTCTTCAAAGAGCAGCCGTCAAGTCCAAGAATATTTGTGTCGGATGGAATAGTTTTGTGAATCCTCTCATGTTTAACAATTGCACTCTGAGGGGCAACCTCAATTTAATGAGCGAGTCCTTAGCGGCTATGACTGTTACGTTGCACGCTTATTTACAAAAGAATTCACATTATTACCCAATTATCAATCAAATTATTGGACGAGCAAGAGAGACTGGACTCACTTTCAAATTATTTGATGAGGTCAATGCAGTGAATGCTGCTAATGGAGCAATTTGAATAAAAAAACCACGAGAAAAATCCATTTGTTTTTGACAAGTTGAAAATCCTGGATGGAAATTCCAATGCCGACCCTTTAGCTTTTAAAACTTTACTCACCCCTTTCGAAATCGGATTAATCGGATTGCTTTGTGCAGGTTTCCTATTCATAGGATAAGTTCGGGGTCAAATGATTGGCTTCGTACAGTGTCAAATTGGGCCAATTCAATTCCATCTAAATATCTTTCGATGTGAAATATTTAAGCGGAGACAAAAATCAGCTCCAGCTAAGGCTCTCTGTGAGTTGGTTGAAAACGAGTCGATTGACGAGTTGTCTTGTTTGGATAGGTTGACTCGACTCGTATTTAACCAACTAGCGACTTGAGAACAGACGCTTCGGTTGGGTCGTCACATTAGAGAGGAATCGATTTCAGTTTTTTAGGTCACTTTTGAGGTTACGAACAAAATCCAGTTGTTTCTGAGTTGGAAACAACTAAGTTACTAATCTGGGGCAAGTTGAGAGCACGTTTCCAACTACGGGAAAGTTGAGATTTCTGTTATGGAAGCTAGATCTTGCTGTTACAAACACAGTTCCGTTGTTTCCAAGTCGGAAACTACTAATTTACTACCACCACCACCGGGGTAACATGCTCTCATTTTAACTCTAGTAATCTAGTAATCCTTTTATCCAGTACTTTAAAGTACTGGATAAAATAATTACTACCGGGCAAAGTGAGAATTCTGTTTTGGCAATTTGTTCGTGCTTGCATAAAAGCCGCAGTTTCTATACCCCTCCGTAAACTGCAATTCAGTGGCCAGAACTGAGACGAAGTGACGGTCTTAAGATTTTATTGGACATCGAGTCAAAGTTGTAACGTGAGCAGTGTATAACAGTTCTGTACAAATATTATTTCTGATTTTTTAAATTACTCAGTTTCTATCGTCAGTTAATCGTTGATGAACACGTGATTGAAGTGTCACAAAGTCCAACTCATATTTTGAGAAGCGACTTTCGCTAATGTCATCTCTGTCTCTCAGTCTTTGCATCTAATTCAGATTACCGGATTAGAATTAGATTTTGGTGCATTGTTACATGACAGTTTTGTTTTGTTTTGGCAATCACAAATCACTCAATTTGAGGGGAACTTAGTGCACACAATGACAAAGGGGATAAGTATTTTCCAAGCTCAGTATTTAAACACCTTGAAAATTGTTATCTTGGCTTGTAAATATTTCCGAGCCAAAATTATTATTAAAAAGCGTGCAGAGATTTTTCTACATAAGGGAACATTGTCAGCGGTTGAATGGCCCAAGTGGATACTCGGCATGAGGTGAAATTATAGTCCATGAGTCATCTCTAATAAATACAGAATTACGTGTATTCCCACTCAATTCTTATTATTTATTCATTGTTTTAGCGTCAAACCCATCACCATTCATACATCACAATACATTTTGTCAACATGATATCAAGTAGATTCTAACATTATTACGGCCGATAACATTTTCGTGGCCGGTTATTGTCTTAGAGGTGCACCAGTACCTCACAAGATTTATGCAAAATCCCTTTCATTGATGTCTTACAAGTTAGGGATATTCAGAGTGCCAGTTTACGAGATCAAGGGCCATTATGGGTGCTTATATTTAGACAGATAACTTAGGATTGGTTAAACTGTATAAGCCTATTGCGTAAGTTCAAATCAACAATCTTTTTCTGAAGTTTTGATCCGACGCTAATCCTTTTCCCAACCAAAATTACATAAACAACTAACCTTTCACATTTTTGCAAAATAACCTCAACAGTGAACATCGCAAAACAAAACACGGAGCATCCAGCCAGGATCAAGAAAACCAGAGAAATCGCCGAATTTGTGAAACTCAGTGGCTGAAACTCTGGAACTATTTCATCGACAAAGTCACCACTTGTCCTTGTTTTCGAATCCGAAGTGTTGTGTCTGATGTCATCCCATTTCTCCCACAAACGATAAATCCCCGAAGTCACGAGAGTCTTAAGCCTCCTGGCAAGTAAACTCAGATAATACTGTTCCATTTCTTTCCTCGAAAATGTAGTTGTATAAAATCGGTATCCTTCTACTTCCACGAAATAATCATCTTGAATCTTTCGATTGTGTGCAAATTTCAACTGATTTCTTTGATTCATCACAATTTTGAACTTGTTCCAGAAATACTCAAAATCTTGTTTCAGAACAATCATCGCAGTTTTTTTAACTGAAAGTTTCTCCAGAATGAAATGTTCATTCATAAACTCAGTGCAAACTGTGGTTGTATTCAATAGCATCATATGACTACGGACATACTTCTGACAACTATCGATTTTGTAACATGAACATTGTAATACATCATCTATCATCATGGACTGTGTAGACATCCCAAATATACTTTTGCAATGTTCTTCACAAACCCCATAATTCATACTTGCTAAATTAAGCAATCGCTGTGTGAATTTTGTTTGACTCAAAGACCACCGTTTCAACATCGAGCCAGGTATTAATTTCCAGTCAGGACCAGTTTTGCATCTTCCATGAGGATCGACTGCATAGAACAAGTACTCCTTGCACTTCAATCCAAATTCAGTCAAGTGGGTCCAATTTGTTGAAAAAGGAAATGGAGCCGTGTATTCTGCACTAATGAACATTTTGTAGGTGTTCACCAAAATCACAGACAACAAGAGCCAAGTTGCTACAATTATTCCTAATCCAAATCTACTCCTCATTTCAAATTCAGCACCAGACAAGCCTTTTCCTACAACCTCCTCATCCTCATACTGTTCTACCATCAACCGAAAGTTCCAATACAAAATCTTTCCGATGGTCGATACAAATTTCAATGGATTTTCATTCCATCTACCCTCACCCCACCTACTCAACAGAAGGACAACAAGGGCAGTCGCCATTAGAGCGACTCCGAGAGAAATCCAAACAGTCGATTGAAATGGAGTCAAATAAATGGTCAAAGAATCCTTCCGACTTGTGACACCATCTGTCGTGATGAATCTGAACGAACCTGACTGACCAGTCCAAACAATCAATGATCCACTATATTTATATAGTAAATTATCATTGGTGTAGGGTACAAGGGGGACATATAGTGAAATCTCTGATGACCTATAATACTTTGGATCGTATGCCAAAGTCTCATTTGAAGCTGACAGCATAAAGGCCAAAACGGAGTTTTCTAGAGAATGAACATTTCCTTTGTCTTGATTGAATGGAGAAACCTCACAGATACTATCAGGACAAGAACTGCGATGGATTTTCATGTCCTTGTAAAAAGAAATTTCTTCAGCTACTCTAAGATTTTTAAGTCTTGGAACAACAAGCAATAGGTATAATCTTTATCAACTCTTTCGAACTTTTGAAACCTTTGACAAACAAATTGGTTGGTGGCTTGTTGACGAAATAATTCGGAGATGGACCAACCTTGGATGAGAGGCTTCTCGATTTTTTCGTTGGGTCCAGACCGAGAGCTTTTTATTTCATATTTGGATAAAGGAATTTGTTCCAGAATGTAAAATGTGGGAATGTGAAAGAAATGTGTAATGTCTCGGAGTATGTCGAACGAAAAAAGACATGATGGATTCAATTCTAAGTTGTTGTACAAGGCAGGATCTGAATACAAGAGAACAAGTTTAGGTTTCAAAATTAGTCGTGTGGCATGACCAAATAGTTCCGCCTTCAAAAGTTCATGATTCTTCAAAAATTCGGAATGTCTACGAAGGAGCTTGTCAGATACTTGGGATACAACCAAATAGTGCTTGAGATGCTTCAGCATATTCACCACACTCAATTCCTTGTAATCAACTCGGACTTTACCAGCACCTCTTCGCTGTTTATCAAGAGCGTCGATTTTGGATCTCCAGTTGGTGTTTCTGCTGTTGGTGAAGTTCTGCATGATGACGATGGGATTCGAGTTGATGCCTGAAAACTGGGGATTTAGTTGTTCTTGTTGCGGTTCCTTCTTTTCTGGACACGGGACCTTGGAGTTTTGTAATGAGTTTACAAATTTAAAGTTTTTACAAAAATCCAAGTTTCGGTGTTCAAAAGTGAATTTGTAGCATCGATTCCCTGTTGATGCAGATAAAAAGATTATTATGGTTTCTGCTCTTCTTCGAAGCTAGTTTGACGCAGGTTGGTAACGTAAAATTGATTGATAATGGATAAGTCATCGAAAAAAGAGCAGATACTTTGAACAACAAACATATTTTCTTACAACGAATCAACTCCACGATTCAAGAATTCAGCCTTCCGAAAAATTGAGAAATTCAGGATTCAAGAAATAACTCAAATCATCTCGAATGAGAAATGAGAAACTGACCTTTATTCCATTTGAAGAGCAGAATAAAATGATCGGCAGGAATTTCCGACAAAATTAACATCATGTTAGAACTTTTTTGAAGGTAAAGATGCGGAAATCTCAATTCCATTGCAGTTACATCAAAATTATTGTCTGTAATGGCCTCAGCCATGACCAGGAGTTGACAACAACACACCCAATATATCGTCGCCATTTGAATTTGGATTGAGACAAAATAAGATATTTTGAAAAACAATTTTTGAACTGATATTTCAGTCGTGTATTCTAAACGATTTTTGATGAGGAAGAGTAAATTACAGAATGGCTTCAAGAATTCTAATTTGAAGAATTTCGATGAGATTGGGATTAGGCTGGATCAAGTCACCAAATTTTTAATTTACTTTCGGTCTCTGCCTATTGAAATGATGGTCAATTATAAATTCGCAAAGACCTGATGATGAATTTTTTGGACTTGGAAGGATTACAACGTGTACCGAACTTGGTTAGTTTTCTGGGGTTCGTAGAGAGAAATTGAACTTGTGCTGTTAATGATATTATCTGATCGAAAGCTCTGTCCTGGAAAAATCCACACAAGTATCGATTTGCAACTTTTCAAAAGTCACTTTTGTGTAAAACTTTCATTTAATATTTAGATGACAAACTTCAGATATTCAAGGATTCCATTTCCAATTTATTCGAGTCAGAGAAGTTGGAGGACTCTCTTTGAATCTTGTAAATTCTCAAAGTTGATGATTCTTTTAAGGTACTTCAAAATGTTGGTGGCAGATATTTGTTTTGAAGATATCAAAAATGATTATTTTTATAAGAGCTCTTTGTACTTCAATTCGCATTGAAGAACAAACTTGGGACGAAACTTTTGGTATTGTAGCTTCTCACTGAAATAGGAAAAAAATCAAATGGACCGACTTGTAATTTGCAATTTGTACTTCATATGAAGTACAAAGTACAAGTCGGCTGTCATCGCATTGACTAGACAAAGACTTTTGCTAAATGACAACTTTAAATAAATCATGTGCCAAGAATATGGAACATTTTATTATTAATAATAATTATTAATAACAATTTGTCACAATTGTGACAAAATTCAATTATTAGATTTATCCATCGGTACAATTAAGGAAACATTTCGCAAATTAACGTTCAATAATATCAAATACATTCTGGGTGCAAAATCTACCATTGAAAAGTTTCCTCCAGTGTTTCTTTTGACCCTCTCGTAGCTCAATCAATTTCTATGATTCCAAGGGGGTCCGAATTTATCGCCATCATTGGATTTGGATGATGATTATCCTGGCCAATTTGTACACACGTGACCTGTTAGCTGCTCTGACGGTTTCTGTTAACTCTAAACGATGGAAAAGGTCAGATACAAAGAATAAGAGGTTGACCCAACATGTAATAACAAAAATTTAATTTAGTGATCACCAAATTAATGAAAATGACCTTTCCAAAGGCAGCAGAAAAGTAAATCCACAAAATTATTTCCGCTTAAGGGGTGTTCCATGTGTCAGTTTCAATCACCCCTGTAAGTTTCATTAATATCCGTCAACAATATCTGGGTCAGTCACACTTACTTGGTTTGTCTAAATTGATTTTGGATATTTTCTTGATTGTTGATGACGCAGCCATCAAAATTTACGGGAAGTGTGCACTTCTCAATGGAAGCAGACCTCTGCTCTTAACAAAATATCAAAATTTTGTTCTTAAACATTCAGGCAGTCCTATGCCATCGTCAAAATAGGTCCAAAATGCACTCTTATCCAATAGGGCTCTTTAATATTCAAAGTTTTCAGAAAAAAAGACGCAGGAGATAATTAAAATTGGGAAGGAGAGAAATGGCAAGGATTTCGCTCGTTGATCAATGTTGATGGATACATCAATTAAATAATAAATTGAATCAAATCATTTGATTCAAATGTGAATCACATCATTTGCTATTTGTGATGGGGCTCTTCTCTACTTTTGTAGAGGCAAAAAGTAGAGTGAAGCTGCTGATTTCTTAAAATCGGTGGTTCCGAAATTTACAATACTTGAATCTAGTTGACCAAAATGATGGATTATCCGATGGAACAACTAAACTCAAAAATAATTTTTATTTCAATATTTGTTCACATCAAATTCCTCAAACAAAAATCAAGTTTAATTAAAAATTTTTTACATGATATCAAATTATTTTTTGTATTTCAGATTAATTTCAAATTCACAATTTGTATCTAAATTTAAGTTCCTGCAACCTCCAATTTCAATTCAATTTACA
>JAQHQX010000446.1:0-13066 GCA_034694425.1 Arrhopalites sp. Gr-Col-00791
ATTTGACTATTGAGTTGAATGATTTCGTCGATCTGATTTTCATGTACGGTCTCTTCATCTGTTATCCCGACATGACTATGGCGACATTGAACATAATTTTTGAGGTGGACTTGGATGCAGGTAAAGTTGATGGAGACAGTTGGTCTGGTGGTATCAGAATTTTTGTGTCGTCTTTTATGTTGTACCTCAATTATTATGTCAATAAGTATTTCAGTGATAAAGTTGGCTATCAGAGAATTGGTGCCATTCCATTCCAGACTTGATGTTCCTGATAAACTGGATTTTGTATAATTATTTTGTCAATTGTTTTCTAGGGAAGTTGAGGGGGATTAGAAAATGGTGGGAATATTCACTTCAAGAATTATACACTCGATTGTTTCCTCAAATATTTTTTTTCTTACTTATCATCTTTGCTCCTCTTCAGGTCTCTGACCTCACACGACCTCAATTTCTCTACACCGCCTTCCCTCCTCAATACCAGTCAATGACCTCTCATTTGGTTCTGTTATCCATTGAAATTTTACTATTCGTTTTTCAACAAGTTCATTGCAGTTTTGTAGTTTTGTAGTCAAATTCAATTTTTCCAATGTTGCATCGGGAAATTGGCCAACCTCAGACGGAAGCTCAGGTGAAGATTCCCATTTGTGTATTTGACTGGAATTTCATTTCTGGAACGACAAGTTAATTATTTGTTGGATTTTTCAGGCAAATTGGACCCCCGGCGAAAGATGGAATGGTTTATCCAGCTGTCCTGGAACGTTGTAGGGAACTTCAAAAATTACAATTACTCATCCAACTTTTCAATAAATGTCAATCCTTGAACATCTTCATATGCAAAATTGTTTTCCTTTCGCTCTCCATTGTTGGATTGTTCTTTGGAATCCGATCATCAGGATCACAAATGGCCACGAATCTCTACCCCCTAATTGTGGGTTTAATCTGCTTCATCCTCTTCCCTCTGTTATACGATCGGGCATTTCGGATTCCTTTGGAGATGGAGGCGACGAAGAATGAAATTTCGATGGGATGTCAGGGAATGGGAATGGGATATCAATAGGCCAAAAAACACTCATCAAGTTGACGGTGAAACCGAAGTTGGCTGAATTGATGGTAGATTAGAATTTCAACTCCATTGTTTATTACAGTAAGCACAACACACTCCACCGAATTTCAGTACCAATTGATGCCAAACTGAAATCAATCAAAACTTATAGAATGGTCAGTGTAGATAAAGTGCACTACAATTGGCTACAACAATCTGCAATCTTGTGTTGATTTCACGTTTGGCGTTGCCCACTTTTAGAAGAAACAGAATTTCTTATAAATGAGATCACCTTCTGAGTTGGCAAAAAATATAAAAACATCATTTTCATTATCAAAATCAACGTTCACGTTCACGTTCATTTCCTATTTGTTTGTTGTCCTGATATCAGCATCGTCACTTTCAACATTCACTTCCAGGACCAATTTCCACATGGTAAGACTTGACCAGTTACAGATGTTTTTTCTCATTGAGGGTCGTAACTCCGAGGCAGGAAGTCAGGCCATTACTTCACTTTCAGGCCGCATGAGGTCATATGGAGTGACTCTCTTCAGCCATTGTTTTGCAGGTTGAAAATCTGGAACTACCCATTTTGGAAGCATCTCAAACTGTAGGTAATGTAGGCCCTGGTCTAACTAATCAATTTCTATGAAGAAATAGATCTCGATCTCGATTGAATGAGACAAATCCGAATCAAGCGACTAGAAACAGTTCAGGTGGAGTTGGCAGACACCGAAATCCACGAGATCCTTCTAGTATCATTTTGGGACAGGATTTTGTTCGCATTTCGAATAACTTGATTATGAGCAAATGAACTTAGATTCTGAAATTGAATTTTCTTAGAATTGGGAATTCACAAATGGAGGGAACTTTCATTTCTAGAATTTTATACCCAATTCTTTTTCATTTTGATATCCTTTTGTGTCATCACCTTGACAAATGTACAACCTATATTTCCATTTCTGCTAAATTAAATTTATTCCATTAATTAATTTCCAAGTTAAATCACTCACAAATTCACACAATTAAAATCATGTTAATTCCAGTAAAAATAAACTACTGTTATTATTTTATGAATTATTATTTCATATGAATACACAACATTTACAAATAAAAGTTAACTTGAGCATTCGCTCCAAACTGTGATATCAGATCGATGTGAATGAGATTTGCTGTACAATCAACTACAATTAAATATTACCACACTCTGAAGCAGTAAATACTTTTTAATTGTCAAAGAGATCAAGTCTCGTCATTATTAAGTTAAATTTTATTCGGACACAATTTGGAGATGAGGACGAAAGGGAGTTGATGTTGATTGAGATGGAGGGCTAATTCTTTATCCTCTCTACAGCCAAAATCACATCCACCTATTTTCCTAATTTCATTAGAAATGCACTAGGTTTATGTGGATACAAATTCAAATGATTTATCGTAATCAAGTACACAATCGATTCAATGTCAATCTCAACTCTCTAGTCTTATTTTTTGCTCATGACATTTTCCAATAAAAACTCATATCATCTTTACAAATTTTCAAGCCGACACAACAACGAAACTTTGAGATGCTGAAAATTAATCAAAATCTACTTTACAATCCCTTCATGTACAATAAAATCACTGTGGAGTCATCAAGAACCAAATAGAAGACATTAAACTAGTACCAGATCACATATAAAATTATCATCTTTTGAGTTCAAAATAAATCCCTACAAAAGTTATCCATTTTCAGTAGCATCAGATTCACAGTCAGAGTTTCTTTCGAAATGTTTGCAATTAAATTCCACAACAATTAAAATTAAAATTTTTGATTGTAACAACTCAATTTGGACAAGAGGACGATGGGGAGTTGATGATGATTGAGATGGAGGGCCAATTCTTTATCCCCACCCACAAAATTACATCCCTCCACCCTACATTTGAACAGTCCCCTCCTTTCGTGCTTACCCTCATTAATTTTCAAATGTGTGAAAGCCTCATTTTGATGTTTTTTCAAATGAAGTTTCAAACTGGATTTGAGGGTTGAAGAGTAGGGACATTGAGGGCACTTCCAAGGCCTCTGTCCTCTGTGAACCATCTCGTGGACTTTAAGACATGAAGGTTGAGCAGTTGAATATTCGCATCTCTCGTATGAGCATTTGTAGGGTTTTTCTCCTGTGTGGGTCCGCATGTGCTCATTCAATTTGCTGCTGGTGACTGTGGAATAGTCACAATATTCGCATTTGAATTTCTTCTCTCCCGTGTGACTACGAGCAATGTGGACCTTCAAATGATTGGATTGGGTTGTTTTGTGTGGACAGTGGGGACACGGAAAAGGCTTCTCTCTCGTGTGGGTCCTCAAGTGATTCTTCATGTTGGATGATTCGATGGATTTGTAGGGGCAGTGGGGGCATTTGTGGTTCTTGATATTCTCCTTCTCCTCTCCACTCAAATGCACCTTCAAATGCCCATTTAATTGTGTTTTTGTTTTGGCTGCATAATGACACTCTCCACATTTAAATGGTCGCTCATCCGAATGAAAATGAGTCATGTGACTTTGTAAACTCCCTTCGTAGTTGGTTGTGTATGGGCATTGGGTGCAGGCGAAAGGTTTCTCATCCGAATGAATCCTCTTGTGTCTATCCAGACTGGATTTTTGGGTGAATGTTTTGTCGCATTCAGAACACTCGAATTTCTTTTCTTGACTGTGGACTATCTGGTGGCGTTTTAAAGTAGAACTTCGAGTGAATGACTTTTGGCATTGGGGATGGGGACATTTGAATGGCCGCTCCCCCGTGTGAATTCGGATGTGGCTGCTGAGATTGTGCTTGTACTTTGTCTCGTAGGGACAGAAGGAACATTTGACAAAAGATGAATTCTCAACTCCTCTATTCATTTCGCTTGGGCAGCTACAAAGTACAATCACAATCAAAATAATCAAAATGCTTTCTAGTTGAATGAATGTTGATGGTGGAGAAAAATTCCATCAGTTTTAATTAATTAACAATTTATTAAATCAACTTACAATTTGTACAGATCTTGTTCTTTTCAATATGTCGAATCTTGAGTTTCACAAGGCAAGAAAATTGTGTCAAGAAGTTCAATTGGAAGGAATTGAATCAAGAAAAGTTTACAGGCACATCCTACTCAACGATAAAGGGACTCATAAACCGACCTTATTTCAACTTGGAGATATTTTAAGACTTCTCGGGCTACCTGCCAACCCTTGAATTTTACAATTCCTTTGACTAAACAGGTTCATTTATCCAAGGCAAAGGCATTTTAAGGGGATTAAGATAAAAGGGTCCACAAAGGGACCATTAAAATCCGTACAAAAAATAAATCCATTGTCTACACTGTGTTCACACAAGAGAATTAGTAAGACTACAACCATTTCGCTGTGGCTTGACAATGACTTAAATGCCACACTCAGCTGGATGCTTGAAAAGAACGAACTTTATATGAAAATACGAAATACTCAAATCCAGAAAAAATTCCCAAATGGTTATGGGCTCTCATTATTGGTCTTGTTTTGATTCCAATTAAACCTTGAAAAGATCTACAAATCATGAAATACATTCGAGTGAATAAAACGTGTCTACAGTCACAGAAATTGACGGGAGATGAAGGGTGATGAATACTTGGACTTTTGGACCCTCTTCCAAATTCCCACACCAAAATTGGATGCTCATATTTGTGTTTCCACAAAAATTTTCATGCTTAAATTTCACATTTCTGTATGGATTTGAGTTTGCACTTGATGACATCTTTGCTATATTATCAATTAAATCAATTCTACTGTCCACCATTCGAGTTGTTTGAGTAGTCAGGAAACAGAATATTTAAAATATTCAAAGAATTTACAATCCGACATCCTATTAAAGTATGAACGTTTTTAGTGGTTGTGCATCTTTTCTTACTTTTCCAGGCTAAATGTGCGAATGGTCACAAGTAAAACTACACATCGGTTGTCTGGTGCAAAAAATCACTGACCTCTAATTATGCAAATGGATGAAAATTCCAGTCCATATTCCAAAAAAGCAACATTTTTCAAAAAGGAGTAAATACTTGAGAGCATGAAACACATTTTCGCAACTGGATCTTGGATTCCACACAAAAGTTTCGTTATCTGATCAGAAGTAACTGCAGTTTTATTTTTCAATCAACAATTGTTCTTTTCATTAGACAACAAAAACTCATTTAAAATTCTGATTAAATCTGCACTCGTAAAAATGATTTGGTTACCCTCAAAGTAACAGAACTGGAATGTTTTGATTCAAAACTTTTAAAGTGTTGAATGTTAAAACTTGTTAGAATTTATAAGGATTTTAATTGTAACTTAAAAATTCAAATAAAATTCGATCTCATCTCCTACCAACTACTAAATAAGGTAATACCAGTTGAGTCATTATTGTTCTCCACTTTATTGCAGTGAAAATCCCTATGCAAATTATTCCTGTTCACTTGCACTACATTTACATTTAAAATTTCTAATTAGTTAAGTAGTTTAATTTTGGGATGACGACGATTTGGAATCGATGTTGATTGAGATTCCTTCTGCTCACTACAACCAAAATCACATCCACTTTCCCCACATTTAAACTCTGTCCATATTTTAACAGTAACACCAGTTTAATTTTTAGAAAATTTTCCTGCAATTTGAAGTTTTTTCACATGAACTGTCAAATTGGATACTTGAACTGAGAGTAGGGACATTGAGGGCATTTCCAAGGCCTCTCTCATCTGTGAATCATCTCATGGACGTTAACAGATGAAGAGACAGTAGCTGTTCTGAGGGAAGTCTACTGACGGCCTTGAGATCTCCGTTCTTATTACTGGCATCTCTAAGTTGATAAAAACAAGAAAATACCAAATATGACGTTATTCCTCATCAATATTGATCGTCGGGAGATCCAATCTTTGTACGCATCAAAAACTTTTTAACCGACCAGTCGGAGTCACGACTCCGACTACTACTACGAAATTGATCCACACGATAGGAGTGGGACTAGGAGCAGTTTGAGGGTGGAGAATGTAAGTATCGACATGAAGATTGTTTTTGATTCATCTGGGTCGAGTCAAGATTCATAATAACATTTACTTGGTTTGAGGCGTATTCGTAATTTTCAAAATTTTGAATCCTTTTGAATTTTATACCCACATTTTTTGGCCTGTTTTTCAAATGCCAAATTTTCATTGCAATAATGTGTAGTGTAAGAGTTTACTTGTATAAATTCTTCTTTAATGGAAGGTCTTAGTCTTGTGTAGCAAAAGGACTTTATAATTACAAATATGGGAACACCTTTCAGTTTGGAAATCCTCCTGCAATATTGACTCACTATAAATCTCAAAATAAACGTCATTATCAATGTAAGCAGTCACATGACGCTTTTGGAACTCCATCTTGTTCTTCACAACACCATCAACTCCTAAACCGATTGTTGCTGTCACATAAAAAATCCACATAAAGAAGGTATTCAGCAACACGAAACAATTAGACTAATAAACTATATGAATAAAATATTTCAATTGTACTTATGTCAAAATTCATAAATTCTTGTAGCTATTCACCATCTTAATGGATTTCATAACTTGCTTCGTTCCAACTACAAACCTGAAGAACCGACATATTTGATTTGGAATCGACTACAGTCAGTGAAAGTTAACCAAGGGAAATTCAAGATGAAATTTTGGAGCTTTTATTTTTTTCTGGCCTGCTCAATTTGTGTCATGGCGTCCAATGCAATACAGCAAAAAGATCCATTTGCATATGCCACCGCAGATCATGATGGCGAACTACGTGGGCTGGAGGTATTCAGTGGTCAGAGTATATTGATCAGTTACTGCCACTGGACTATATCAAGTTTCTATTCTTAAGCACAATTTCTCAACTCTAGAAAATTCGTAGTAGATGTCACGAAACTAAATCGTTAGTGACCTTGGAAAACAGATAATAAACTAATACTTCCTCTATTTGGATAGGACACGTATCGGATATTTGATTACAAGGATAATTGTGAGGTAAAATTATTTCTGTTACTGCACAAAAATTTTTGCATTAAGCTTTTCTAAGTCTTTTCTGGAATAAGTTAACATGAGTGTGTTCCACATTTATGAATTCCCAATGTACTTCTATGGGGACTCCAACAACATATTCTAACACCATCTCATCACATCAGCCGGACAACGTGAGTCAAACTTGCATTTTATCGTGGCGAACTTGCCTTTCATATGGGTTAAGGTGTTCTTCAAAAGTCTTTTACAATTTTTCTCGAATTTGGAAAGCTGAAAACATCAAGTTTCTAAAACTGTCCTCCTAGTTTCTTTCGATGTAGAATCATTTTGACTGAATATTGTTCAGGGCAAGATATTCTAATATCGAAAAGAGATATTGAATGGGGCCTATGCAAGGCCACTCAAAATTTAAGCCCAAAATTCATGTTAAATTGTATGAGGGCTTACACATTTATTAGCCCATTTGTATGCAGCCTCTGATGTGAATTCAACATTTTGTAAAATCTGCCTATTTTTAATTTATTTTTGCAATATTTCTCAACCAAAGTCTCGGATTGAAAATTTCATCGAAATTGGAATTGGAATCACAATCATAAACTTTCATTTTGCTTCTGAATTAAATGTTTTAAATTTTGATGAAATTATCAGTCCCACTTTTGCATTTCCTTTAATTTGTACATTTGATGTTGCTCAACCTTGTGAATTTTTATAATTTTTTTTTTTACGGTCGTCCTCCCTACAGAAGAAGGTAACCAACTGTTTGTTTCTTTTTTTCCATATTTTGATTCTGTCTTTCATTCTGAACCAACTGTAGAGTGTTAGATGAAACAATTAATTGTGAGTGTCTTAAATTCCATTTTGAATTCTTGTCGCTCGATTATGTGGATCACTTGGATGGTGCTAAAAGTGCTAGGTAAGTCTGCAGGAATATTTTACTCCGATATTCAACTCGATGGTCTTACATTTACAAGTGATTATTTAGTAGGAGGGTTGGTTAGGGTAATCCACAGTTTTTGAGTAAATCCCAATTTGATATTTCGCTTGTGCATTTCTTGGTGTCAGAACACCGAGATTGAATACTCGAAAAGTATTTATTATCAAATCTTGTAACCAAATAAATTATTAAATTCCTGGTTAAACCCTGATACCAGCCACCCGAGCTGTAGTAAAAATTAAACTCTGGTGATGCGCTAACAATTCTCATCTTCTAGCTGGAAACCTCCTTGTAACCGAATTCCCCTTTAGGATATGGACCACGGCTCTCCCACTTGATTTTCACCACTAACAGTTCAACTGAATTCATGATTTTGTTGGAGTTGGATCTACCAAATCACAATTCATGTGTTAGATGAACTTTTTCTTTCATTTAATTGGTTCTGCTACTCAAGTTGTAATCTAAATGTTAAACAAGTTTTTGTGCAGTAGATTCATCAATAATAAAATTTAACAATCAAATCAAAAATAACCTAAATGCTAAATGGTCGTCAAAAATCTTGAATTATCTGGGTATTCCTGTACTCAGTAAATTTTATTGCATCCTACATGACCACTGAAGACGAAATCGTTTTTAGGGAGCCGAAGCACCATTCTTAAATCACTTTTCCTGTCTGAGCGTCTGTCTCGCAAATGTACCGTGAAGCTTCTAATTTTGTCCTGGGGTAAAACTTGAAAAAACATTTTTTGCCCGGGTGTACACCATCTGTTTTGAATGGAATAAATCCTGCCAAGGGTAAAATTAGAGAGAGGGCAGAATTAGAAGCATTACGGTAACTTCTGTTCACTGTACCGCAAGTACGGGGAAAAATCAAATTTCTGTTCTTGGAGATTGCTGTGGTTGTTATAAACACAGTTCCGTTGTTTACAACTAAGAAACTACTAATTCATCGGTTACAGAGCGAAGTCAGCGCAAAACTGCAACAACCGGGCAAGTTGAGATTTCAGTTCTGAGAGCTAGTTCTTGCAGTTACGAACAAAGTCTAGTTGTTTCTGAGTTGTAAGAAACTAATTTACTAATTCCGGAGTAAAATGAGAGCAATTCACAGAAGCTACAGCTTCGCTTTCCCTCCACAAAATGCAATTCGGGGGCCAGAACCGTCACAGAGTGATGGTTTTAATATTTTATTTATAATGGAAACTCATGAACAGTTAAAGACAAAATTAAATCGACATTCGAAAGTTCATTTGGATGGAGCTAAGACGTAGGATATCAAGAACCACAAATGTCCCCACTGTCAATTGGGAGACTCCAATAAGGATCCATTTGATGGATTTTATGGATACAGGACGAGTTTTTGGATTGGGGTCAAAATTTTCTTCTTCAATCGATCCATCTCCAGCGGAATCCGAAATGCCCGGTTGTACAATATGGGGAAACCAATGAGATTGCAGCCAGCATACACGATGCAAAATAAAGCTGTATTGAAATTTGATCCAAGAGTTCGGATGGCCATGAAAGAGCCAACAATTCCAGCAAACAGACACCAGATCTTTGATTGGAAAACAATGACAGCGTTGCCTTCATTGAAGAGTTGGATTAAGTATTGAAGTTTACGAATTTTTCCGCAGGAATCCAGGACGATTGGGAAAATTGTTTTTGGAGAGGTTTTTCTGAATTGACAAAAATTGATTAATTTTGAATCAACTGAATAAAATTTATTCATTAAATATTACCCCAAACAAGTGTCGCTGCGCTCCCCTTGCCTGCAGGGCACGCAAGAGCAGCAGTGTCTTTGTTTAATTAACTATGATTATGAAAACACCTATATAGCTTGGTCACACAAGGTACAGCGGCTTCAAATGCATATCAAAATGTAGCGAATTATTAGAGCAATATACTGTTACCTAGTACCGGTAATATATTGTGAAATAGTACCGGTAATATATTGTGAAATAGTACCGGTAATATACCGGGTCAAAACCAATTATTTAGACGTCAAACCAATTATTCAGAGCTTAGAAATGAGAATTGACGAACTTGGCTGACGCCAAGTTCCTCATTCTTATATTACATTATTATTACCAATAGCAGGTAATAATATAAAAAAAATCAGTTTATAGGTATATCCGGGACACTATAGATATCCGAACCGTTATAGGTATATCGGAGACGCTGTAGGTATATCCAGGACCTTATAGCCCGGGGCTATGAAATTTTAGTTTTTCATTTTTTTCGAGGTGAAATCGGTGTTGTTTTTTGGGGCCTTTGTGATTTTTAGTCTATTTAGGTCCCAACGAACCTGTATTGTATTGTAACCTGTGTTGGGATGTATTAGAGCGAGTGTCTCACGATTTTTGAAAAAAGTGAATAAACTATATAGGTGTATTCTTAATAATTGAATTGTCGACGTCGGCAACTATCATTAAAATTTGATTCATGAAACATTCACGTTACATCTTTAAATTAGGTACTCGACTCATCCACCTATCGATCCTATCGACCCTGAGACTACTGCAACACTGCGAGGGACTGGTTTAGGTTGATCGGTGATGGGTGATGGTAGATGCATAACGTAACGAAAGTATTTTTTTTGTCTATAGAATACAAAAAAATTCAACATTTTTTTTGTCCATAGAATTATGAAAAATATTTTTTTTGTCCATAAAAAGTTTCTTTTTGTCCATGGATTTAAAAATAGTTGTAATGTGTATGTTGATGCATAAAAGTTATTATGTTGATAATTTTTGCGTTAAATATTACAATACGTGAGTAGGAGCGGCTTTTGTTGGTAATCGGAGTTTTCCACACACGGAAAGTTCCACACCGGATAATTCCCCCCACCCCAGGTTTTGTCTTATTGACTGATTATGTCAATTGTGTGTTGTTTGGTTGAAGTGGCGAGCGAAGCGAGCGGTTAGAGAACACCGGAAGCACTTATGATTTGCTCTGAGACTGACCGGAGCCAGTGTGGAATCATCCGGTGTGGAACTTTCCGTGTTTGGAAAACTCCTGTGTGGAAAACTCCTAAAATCAGATGAACTCCGAAAACACTGTGCATCAGATGGTTAGATGGATGCATGAGATGGGTACAGCTAATGGGTGCAACAAAAGCCACTCCTACTCACGTATTGTAATATTTAACCCAAAAATTATCAACATAATAACTTTTATGCATCAACATACATATTACAACTATTTTTAAATCCATGGACCAAAAAAAATTATTTATGGACAAAAAAAAATATTCTATGGACAAAAAAATACAGCCTAATGTAACTACCTATCTGTGACTAGTCTGTGAGAGACGCTGTATCAGCACTCTCCCACGATCCTAATGAACAGTGTTTTTGGAGACCCCTAGCGGCGCATAGTGAACCAGATTCAAGGAAAAATTATGATTCATATAAAAATTCGAATATTGAACACAGAATTTAAACTGATACCCTTGTTGTAATGACATTATAATGTCAGTACGTTTATACAAGATTGATGTAAATATTGCTCAGTATGCAAGATGACCTCCGATCATCTTGCTAGGCTAAAGCACAGGATGGGACATCCATTCTGTTTTGAACCTTTGTCGTATACACTTGAATAATGCTCATCCATTATTGATTACTGCCAACTCAGATTGTAGATTAAATCTAGCATTTTACTCTTGTTCCCCTTACTTTGGCTATCAAATAGATTACGACACCCTTAATCGATTCTTCATTGACTGTCTTTTGGTACCATTTAAACCTTCACATTGAAAACTATTTTTGATATGCGGGACAATTTTTCATAAACATATCCAAACGATTCCTGGAAAGTTCTACTTTGGAAAATTCAACTCAGAAAATTCTACAGGTGGAAAATTTTACTGATGGAAACTTCTTCAAGTGGAAAATTTTACTAATGGAAAATTCTACCAATAGAAAATTGAAAAAGTTTACAATTGACACGAACAAAAAGGAAACGCATACATAATTTAACTTAACTTTTTGTTCATCCTTTTTGTTCACATAAATATGTGAATTATATTCGACATGCTCTAATTTATGTACTCCACACATTTCATATGGACCTTTCATATATTTCATAATTTTGTATTAGTAGAATTTTCCAAATGTAGAATTTTCAGTGTGGAATTTTCGTACGTAGAACTTTTATTTGTAGAATTTACCGTCCACCGTCCAAACTACTAAGACCAATCATAGTTCTTGGTCACAGAAATTTGTGTTTTATCTGCTCGTTTCCTATGACTACGACGAAACGTGCATCGTCCAAGAAATTTTTATATTAGGGGTATACCCTCAACAAAGATCTCAAAAATGTACTTATACAAATGGTCCTCTAGAGATCTCAAAAATGTACGATTTCTATGGAAACTGATAGAAATTATCTAAGCGCATTTTTGAAATCTTGGTTGAGGGTATACCCCTATTGTTAGAAAATTGAAAATTTGTTCCATCCCTTCCAGTTTCCGTACAATAACAAAGTGCCCACTTGTTCAAAACAAAAAGAAACGCACCAAGAAGAAGCTATTGAATAAATTAGTTTCCTGCCAAGTTGGGCACAATTGTGCCCTACTTGACAAATTGAAAATTTGTCTTTTTGATGAAAAAGTGATTAAGTTGGCAGAAATGACCTCAATTCGCTTTTATAAACACATTTCGGGATATTGAGAATTTTCACTTGTGGATGTCTGTACATAAATACAATTGAATGACGGAGAGGAGAAATTCAAATCCCTCGTATTTCCGAAATCGCCGCCAATTGTGATGTAAAATTCATCCAAATGGGTAGCACTGCAACTTTCCACAAGTCTCAGGAACCTCTTGTGGTAGAAAAAACTCCTATTTAGCTCAACTACACTTGCAAAATCCTTCTTCTTTAAAAACATGTCCAAACCACCAACAGCAATACTTGATCGTGGTTCCAGAAATTCGTGTTTTATCTGCTCATTTCCTATGACAACGACGCAACTAGCATCATCCAAGAAATTTTGAAATTTTTACATATAAAAATAGACTCATCGCTTGGGTACCATCTGAAACACGTTTCTGAGCATTTGGAAAAATTTCGAAGGAAATACTAAATACAATGCTTTG